>PVKB01004431.1:0-143893 GCA_004027205.1 Ctenodactylus gundi | reverse complement strand
AGGGGATTCAGGTCTATGGAAAAGAAAAGAAACTCAACAGGGATGCACGTCCCAAGAGAGAAGCAAAGACACGTAAGATGCCTGTGGCTTGCACAGCTCAAAAGTGCCCAACCCTCTCACTGGAACGTGGTTTGAGAATTAGCCCACAGGGTGGTGGTGGTGGAATCCTACGTGCGCCCCGAGTGTCCCCCGATCAGCTCTGATAGCATCTGTTGCTGTCACTTACATTGAGGGAACTGACGAGGGCGATGACATTTTGCACATGGACTCGTCAGACGTCAGGGTCAACATGTCCCACTTAAGGACCATCACCAGTGACAATGGAGTCTGAGGACACGCTAAAGAAAGTGGCAACCCAAATCAGCTTCAGACCTTCCTCTTTTGTCCCGAGAACTGCGTGACCTCAAGCCACTCCACTTGGGTTCAGTTTCAGTTTTCTGTTCTAAAAAATTAAAGAAGGGTGACAAGGTGACCTCTAAGACTCCTTCTAGTTCTACAGCTGGAAGCTGACATTTTTGTAGTCAGGGAGGCCTGAGTTTGTGCCCTAATTCTGTCACTTACCGTTACCCGTTATGTGAGCTTGGAGGATTACATAACATGGCAGAGCTGGTCTCCCAGTGCGACTGGGACAGTGCCGACCTCGTGAGGCTCTTGGTGGCATTAAATGAGATGGAGGAGGAGTGTGCTGCCTTGGCCGTGCCCTGACCTTGCAGGTCTCCAAGGTCGCTTTCTGCATGAGTAAGCCTTCCTCAGGACCTGGAGCGCTTGGTTTTCAAGTGCTGTGATCTTAGTAAACCAGAAAGAAACCGAGAGAGGCAGTCTGAGAAATGCCAAATGACTTAATTTTCTCATGGGATTATTTTCTGTACAGCTTCATCCATGTGCTTTATGCTGTCTGCGGTGGTGTCAAATCACTTCCGGCCACGTCCTCAGCCGACACTGCCCGCAGTGTGAGCGTCTCGGGCTGTGGTTTGGAACTGCATTTGGAGCCTCCTGCCTTTGCGTTTCTGCTGTGCAGACTGCATGGGCACCACAGGTGATGGGCACCTGCACTGGAGCAACATTACAGTCGTCGTCCGGTCAGAGTCGTGATGCAACCAGCCCTAGAGCCCAAGAGAGAGCTGGCACCCAGAGGGGGTGGCACGGGGTGGAACCGGGGCTGGGGACGGCCGCCACGTGTCCACGGCAGCTGGGCCCACGTGGGAAACGTGCAGTGTGCGTATTTCAGCCCAACTGAACCTCATTCCCTTTGCGTGAACAACAGGCCAGCTGGCCCCAAGGCAGGTGCATCACGGTGGCGAGGGCTGGGGCAGAGAAAGCCGCTCTGTGGAGGAGGCCAGCAGGCAGGGCAGGGCTGAGGTGGGAGAGGAGGGGGCCCGGGCCAGGTGCGCACCAAGGTCGGGCCGCCGCGACTCACCGGGACACGCCTGGAAGGGTGTTTACTAACCCACCGGGGCTGGCGCTTCTTAATCCAGCAAAGTGGCCACACCAGGATTAAGAGTCACTGAGGTGGAGAAGCCAGGGTGGTGGCTGCTGTGACTTGCGCTCTGGGAGGCTGAGGCAGGAGGTTGCAAATTTGAGCCTAGCCCGGGCAACTCAGTGATTTAGTGTGACCCTGTATCAAGCTACAACGTTTTTAAAAGCTGCGCATACAGCTGAGCGTCCACGCGCAGTAGCAGAGACAGCCAAGCGAGGTGCCCCTGCGCCCTTCTGCCGCCCGGGGTCCGTGGCCCTAGTGCCCTAGGACTGCGGTTTCCCAGGAGGACGGTGGTGCGGGGTGGGGGGGGGGGGGGCTACGTGGGCATGTCCCGCAGAGCTGGGGACAGAGGCCGCCCGCCTGGGTGGCTGCTGCTGTTCGGTGCCGGCCACAGCCCTGCCCCGCCTCCCCTGAGCCGAGAAGCCGGCCTCGTGCTGGCGAGCGCCGGGCACCGAGTGCGGGTGCCCCCGGTGCGTCTCTTGGGGCCATTCGGTCCGGCCCTGCAGCAGTCGGACCGCGCCCTTCCTCCAAGAGCAGCCGCCGGCGTGTCCGTCTCAGGGCCGCGCTGCCCTCTCCGTGGAAAGCCTAGACCGCGGCTGCAGGGACCCTGGGGAGACGCTGTGCAGGGCAAGGTGGGATCAGATGCAGGGTCCCGGCGGCGGAGCAGGAAGGGGCGGCCAGCGGTGGCCAGTCGTGGCGGGACGCTAAGCACGCTCAGGCTGGAGGATGGGCGCGCATCGTGGAGGCCAGCAGCGGGGGCCGCGGGTGCAGCTCCGGGGCAGCAGGGAAGGAGGCCGCTGCACCTGCTCGGTGTCCTACCTGGGCCACATCAAGCCAGTTCTGAGCGGCTGAACCACTGTGCATTTCCTATACCGCCAGCAGAGGGCACCGTGAGGGTGGCGGGCAGTGACCACAGAGTGCTGGAGAGGCAGGGAGGGAGGGAGAAGCAAAAGAGATGAGGAAGAGGACGGAGGGGCGATAATGACAACAGCAGTCACAGCACAGACAGAATGAGCGGCTCGGGAAAAGCCCTCCTGTGCCCTTCCGTCCCGGCGTGGCCCCAGCCTGCACGCGGGCTCCTGGAGCCTGGGGGCATGCCCACCTGGCAAAGCCACCAGAGCCGACGTGGGCAGGAGACAGTGGCCCTGGTCATAACTGAACCTCTGGTTAAAGGCCTGGTCTTTAGTCTCTGGTGACTTTGGAGGTGCTGCGGGCCCCGGGACATGACACGCAGGAGCCACCCCCCCACAGGACGCGCCACCTCCGGGGGCGGCGGCCAGCACGCTCTGATAAGCCTGGCTGGCCCCACTCCCCTGGTCTGGGACAGCTGTGGCGCTGGCCACTGGCTCCGGCCCCACTTGCTTCTCTGATGTGCTTTGGCAGAGGACGATGGGCAGCTCCGGAGCTTCGGGGTATCACTTCCTCTCACACCCGTTCCTGCCATGATTCTGGATAGACAGGCTTACTTTGTGTGTGTGTGTGTGTGTGTGTGTGTGTGTGTGAGAGAGAGAGAGAGAGAGAGAGAGAGCAGCCACAGGGCCTTCACAACGACCTACGTCCCTAGCCCATTTCTATATCTTTCTTTAAGGCCAAGTTGTTAAGTGGCCCAGGCTTGAACAGGAGGCGATCCTCCTGCCTCAGCCTCCCAGAGCGCTGGGATCACAGGCCTGCAGCACTGGGCCAGGCCATGGGGCTTGTAATATACCTGCGGTATTTGTCTGGGTTTGCCCTGTGTAAGAGGGTGACAGTGGCTGGGTCACCACACGTCAGCGCTGGTGCCCCTGACCCCCGCCCGCCGTGGCAGGAGGAGCTGAGGCCGCCAGCCAGCCTGACGCTGTGGAGATCTGGCCAAGGGAACGTGCCTGGTTAGAAGTCAGGCGGCCTGGAGTCTCCGAGTTGGGTTCAACGTGTGAAGCCAAGTCGTCTAGCCGGCAGTGCCGTTCCCACATCCACCTTCTGTCTTTATCTGCAGGATGCCAGATATTACAAAGATAAGAACATTCATTATAAGCTGTGGCTTTATTATATTTTTATCACTTCTTTTTTTTTAATTTAGCACTGATATTTTCCCTTTTTGACTAGAAGAAAATACATATTCATCAAATTTTCATTTGATGAACAATTTTCCTACCAGAAAACAGCAAGTTTTAATTTAAAAAATTAAAGCAGTGGGGGTACCTGGCAGAGGACCTGAGGCGGGGGTGGCTTCGCGTGGCGGTGGTGATGTGGGCGTGCACTGAGGTCCCCCGGCTGCCCGCCCCAGCTCCTCACCCCTGGTGTTATGTGTAAACAGAGAAGTAAAATTTCAAGCTTTCCTCCTGCCAGGAATATGAGCGTTTGTGGGAGAGATGAGCCCTGGAAAGTGCCCGCTGGGCACCGTGTGGCTGACTCGCTTAACCTTATGAACGCAGACACGTCACTTAGGTTTCCGTCACCCAACAGTGCAGCCAAGCCCGGCCCAGTGCCTACAGTCCCAGCACTCTGGGAGGCCGAGGCAGGAGAAGTGCAAGTTTGAGCCCAGCCTGGACAGCCTAGCAAACGAGGAAGACCCTGTTTTAAGAGCAAATGTTAAAAAAAAAAAAAAATGACTTGGGACTGTAGAGCAATGTAAAGGCCCAGGGCTCCATCGCCAATACCAATCAGAAAAAAGAATGTTTTTAAAAATGTGGCCACTAATAGCGTTGCTGAAGTAGCATCCAGCTGCCACTAGCTGTCAGACTGCCGGCCCCTGACAAGTGCGATATTTTAGTTCCTGTACAGTCCAGTCCATGCAATGCTGTAGTAGACCACCCACTAAAAACCATCTCTACTTTGGTCCCCGGGGCCATGCCTGATTCACGAGGTGGTCACGAGGCCAGAGGTGAAGATTCTGTCTGCTCCTGCTGGCCACGTGCATGGCTTATCTTTGCCTGTCTGTGTCCTGGTCATCCAGAATGGATGACTTCCCACAGGATGGAAGTTACTCTTGTGGCATCAACCTAGCACTCTAGGCCGCTGAGGCAGGAGGGCTGCAAGTTTGAGCCCAGCCCGGACCACCTAGCAACATTGCAAAATCCTGTCTCGAACAGCAAAAGGGGATAGGGATGTGGCACTCCTAGGCACTGCTCCTGGCTCTGAGCCCCGGGCCCTGCACGCCCACATCAGGTGGAGCTGCCCACCTCAGTTTCCAGCCACTCGGCCTGTCACCTGAAAAGGCCCAGGGGTTGTACATGTGTAGGGCTCAAAGCAGTCTGAAGTTTTTTGTTTTTGTTTTATTTTTTTTTTTACTTCTTGAGACAGAATCTCACTCTGTAGTCTGTGTTGTTCCAGAACTCACTATGTAGCTCAGGATGGCCTCGAACTCACAGCAATCTTCCTGCCTCAGCCTCCCCAGCGCTGGGATGACAGGTGTGTGCCGCCACAGCCAGCTAGTAGTCTGTCTGAGCGTTTGCAGCGTTGATACCAGGGCTTACGTGGTGAGGTTAGGGGACCGACAACGGAAGGACCCCTCAGGGCACCTTTGCCTTGCAAGGAGACCCTGGTCGCACTGGATGACAGACGCCCCACAGAGGCTGCAGAGAGTCCTGTGTGTCTCCAGGTGCTTTCAGACTCTTGCACGGTCTTAACCAGAGACTCAGCTGCCACGGCGTTGCCTCCCCGGAGGGCACAGATTCTCTTCCTTCAGCGTATCCCAGATCATTATGACCTCAGGTCTGTGTTTAGGACGTCTGCCATCGCATGCTGTAACGAGGCAGGGGAGGGCGTGTCGTGTTTAGCGGCGAGCTTGGCTTAACCTAGGAAGCGTTTCTCCTAGTGGTAGGGTCTCCCGAAGGCCTGTTACCCTCTCTCTTCTAGCCCCACCCTCCTCCGCCCGAACTGCAAACTCCGGGTGTCCCTCTGGGGGAAGTGGCTGACTCCTCAATCCTCTCTCTAGCCCAGCGTCGGGGCTGCGTTAGCAGAGCTCAGCTGCCTGGCTGCACCCTAAAGGGGTGGGGGGGGAGCAAGAAAAGCCACGGGCACCGCAGCAGTGACGACTTGTGTTCTTGTTTTGATGGTACCCAGGGTGCACATTCTTCAGGCGATCATGGTTTTCCGTTATACTTAGAGGGCCAGAAAGAGGAAGTTTGGCTCTACCCGGCCTGGGTGCCCTGATGGACTTCATTAGCTCGGGCCCGGCGCTCCCTTGGGGAAAAGATGTTAGTGTCGGCCCAGGCTCTGGGCCGAGACACGAGTGTCCACTTTACCACCCACAGCCACCAGCAAGACGACGTTGGCTGCAGGCACTTAGCCAAAGTGTCACCGGTGAGGGGTTTCAGAGATGTCCTTCCTCTCGGGGAAGGGTGATGCTTAGAACCTCCTGGCCAGGGCTTGGAGGACCTGCCTAGATGGGCCTGCGGGGGAGGCTGGCCCTCGGACTGAGGACAGGAGCCCCACACGGGCTGGCCTGCCCGCATCCCTGCAGAGCACGGCTTTGATCTCGGGGCCCCAATGCCGCAAACACGCTCGCTTCCTAAAGAAGGTAATGAACCTTCATCGCAGTCAACAGGAGGCATTTAGTTAGTTAGTTAGTTTTTGTGGCACTGGGGTTCAAGTTCAGGGCCTTCCCAAGGAGCCACCTCCCAAGCCCCTTCTAATTTTTGAATTTTGAGTCTCACCAGGTCACTAAGTTGCAGAGGTCGGACCTGAAATTTCAGTCCTCCTGCCTCAGCCTCCCAGAGTACTAGGCCCAGCAAACATGTGTGTTTGCATAGGGCGGCCCAGGGCACGTTAGACTAGCTCATAGCGTTTCTGACTTCTCTCTGGCGGGGTTGAATTTGGCTCACCGGGCGGTAAGAATTCTTGCTGTTCACATCACCAAGAGGTCGATTACCGATCATTACCAGGACCTAGGTCAGCTTACAAACAATTAGCACACCTTTAATTTAGAGAGACAGGGAATCAATTAAAGAGAGATTTTAGTAGGACTTCTCCGCTGAGCTTCCTCGGGTACCGGGCGCACTCAGCTCCACTGGCATCCGCTCTTCCAGAGAGGGCGTCTCTGCCGAAGCCGGCGCGGCTAGCCTGGTCTCTCCCTGTGCTGTGGTGCTTTCTGTCGCTCGCCCTCTGCCATGGAGCAGCGATGGCACCCATGCACCGGGCCCAGTCACTCATCCCCGCTGGCGAAGATCCCATTTGGCGTCAGATTAGGGCCTAGGAAAGCCTCAAGAAGAATTTTGTATGTATCTTCCTGTTTCCGTGTGGAATAATTGTTTCTAACACATCTCACATTGTTCTTTGCACTGAAATACTATTCAGACTTGCCTCAGAGCTGTCGGAGCTACTGCCTGACCTATGTTATTTCTATGAATCTGAACCATAAGCCAGCCCAGAAGTTCTATTACGGATGGAATGTGTGTTGTGCCCCCAGCCACATGCATGTGTTGCCACCTGAGCCCCTGCGGTGGTGGCCCTGAGAGGTGGGGCCCTGGGGAGGTGACAGTCGTGAGGGTGGAGCCTTGGGGTGGGACTAGACGAGGCACTGCCCGTGCCCTGCCCCTGCGAAGACACAGCAGAAAGTCACCCGGTGTCAACACAGAGCTGAATCCCCTATAAGCGCTAGCTCACCAGAATCTTCCCCTCGAGCCTCGCAGCCTGTGCCCCTGCAGGACTGTGTGGGTGCTGTTGGGACTCCTGGTCTGCGGTCCCCTCCACAGCAGCTCCAAGGGCCAGCGGCAGGTTCTGCGTGGGCAGATCCCACTCTGGGTCCCTCGCTGTAGCCCGTCACACGGTGGACCACCGGGCACCTCTCCACAGTGTGCTCCAGCTGCTTCCCAGTGCCGCGCAGGTGCAGAAGGAGGACTGAACGCACAGCAGGGGCCGGTGGTTGGAGACCCAGGGAGGACGTAGGAGGAAGCTGTCCAGGTCCCCCACAGGGGATAGGAAGCAGCTCTGGAGAGGGCCCCGGCCGTCCCTCAGCTCCCTCTAGGCTCACGCAACTTGTGTGCTTCCTGCCGTGGCGACTGAACGCGAGGCCTTCCCATGGCGCTATTTCATAAGCCCTTTTGTGCTTCTTGTTTAGATTTTTGAGGCAGGATCTTGCTAAGCAGTAAGTTGCCTAGACTGGGCTCAAAATTAGCAGTCCTCCTGCCTGGGCTTCCGGGAGTGCAGGAATTGCAGGCGGGCACCGCGTTCTTGGCTTCTCTCTGCGTCCTGTGAGCTACATAAACGTCTCCTCGCTCAAGCTGTGGGTGTCGAGTACTGTGTCCCAGCAATGAAAAACGTCGGCAAAACAGCCTCAGCTCGTGGGGCCAGGACTGTTATGGTGTGACCGTGAACTACAGAGAGGAAGCGCTCTGCAGGCGGTGGGGCAGGGAGGACAGAGGAGTGTTGTTTACCTGCAGCCGGGCAGGGGTCGGCCAGAGATGTGAGGCACAGAGCCCCCGGGGGACGGCGACATTTCCCTGAGCTCAGATGGCTCAGCTGGCTGCACCCTTGATCCTCTCCGTCTCTTCCTGTCTCTTTACTGACATAAGTCCCACGTGTACGCATGAGTTTGCAAGATGCCGAAGGATTCTGCGTCCCTCCTATCTCTCCGATTCACTGTTCTGATAGCACTTTCTGGTGATATTTTTTTCACCTATTAAATGTCAGAATTCCTCTTAAGTAAATCATAAGCTTCTTTTTTTTTTTTCATTCCCCAAGCTCTAGGTAGTTTTTATAGGAATGCGCCTCCAACCCTCAACATTCAATGGAGTTCGTCCTGTCGACTCAGAATCCCAGAGAACCGGTTGGAAGAAATCTCCCACCGCTAGAGCGCCCTGAGACTTCATGAGCTTTATTCAGTTCATTTATACCGTTTTCCCTCTTTCACTAGACACCCAAGGAAGCAGGAAGTCCACTGTGATTTTGGTTTGGGAAAGCACGAAGAACGCTTTAAAGAAACAACCTCGTAGGTTTCCTAGTGGCATCTCTAAGAATCTGAGGTCTGATCTGAGAGAATTCTTCCTGCAGTCAAATGGCCATTGACTTCCTCCACCTGTACCTCTTTAGGTTTTATTTCATATGATGAGTAAGTGCACGTGGAGAGATCTGTTCCTGCCGTCTGAAGTTTTAATGGAACCATTGGCATGACTCCGTTCTCCACAATGGATGGGACATGAGGCAGTGTAAAACCTGGCTGGCTCTGTCTCAAGCCCACAGCAGTGTCCACACACCTCTGACATGTGTCACTCTAAATCTGATTTGTGGCTTACACAAGCAGAGTGAGCATCGGTTTGTCATCCAGAGTTTTGAAAACTTAATGTCTGGGAGGCTGAGACGGGAGGATTATAAGTCGAAGGCTAGTCTGGGGAACTTGGTTACTTAGAAAGATTGTCTAAAAAAGTAAAAAAAGAAAAAATGGGCTGGAGATGCGGCTCAGGGTGAAGATTTTGAGTTCAGTCGCCACCAGAAGAAATAAATAAATAAAATCACACCGTAGTATATGTTTGTCCGTATGACCAGCAACCTTACAGAATTATCGGAAGTTACCTCATTCTCAAGATAAACTTAAATTGAAACAACTTATAAAATGGGATACATACATGTCTCTGTGTTTATTGCTCCTTGTATTCTAATGATTTTCATGGTGTCATGGCTCAGATCTATGTGACTCCCAAAATTCTCCTGTATTCATAGAGAGGGCGTTTGGAAGGTGGTTAGATCATGAGGGTCATTGTACCGATCGCCACACCATCAGTTCATCCACTGCTGAGTCCATAGGCAAATGCCATGTCAGCGTGCCACAGGGCGGGCCTTGGGCGGGGATGTCGCCCTCCGGGGTGCTCTCTCCTCCCTCTGCTATAAACCACACCCACTGAAATCATGAGCCAAGTTATGGGTTACTGGTTGCGTTGCCCCAGTGATGGGAAAATTGGCCAATGCAAGTGACATCAATCATGTAACCCTAAGGGAAGAAAATGATACAGATGGGCTATGAGAAATACCAACAACTTGTCTAGAAAAGGTTTTTGCTTTGTAATTGCCTTCCTTACAATCCTTGTTTTGACAGTGTATTCTATTTTATGATTAAATAAAATGAATAACTTTTCTGTCCCTTTCAAGCCCTCCTGAATCTGCTTAGCATGGCAACTCTGCGTCATTCCCTGTTCAACAAGCCTGCAATGGCGTGAGAGTTGGTGTAAGAGCCCTCGGCGGGTCTTGTCTTTGTTACTCAGATCGTGCATCCTGTATAGCTCCCCATTGCTGGCCCAAACCAACGCAGCTCTGAGGATTAGTTGGCAACATCTCTACTCTGCCATGAACAGGCAGATGTCCCTTGATGGACGGCGGCTGCTCACCTATCATGTCACCTGTCAGGGGTGGACTATTTTCTCTTCTCCATTTTCATAATTCCCTGGAAGTAGGTGGCAGTGGCATTGCAAGCCAAAGCCCAAAGGGCATCGATTATAATCATCGCATTGTGAGGAGGCGACATGGCCGTCACCACGGCTTCATAGCCTCGTTTATTCTTGGCGCGGTGGCCAGCCTGGGTGTTGGTCCTGAGCCATGTTCCCACCTAGTTCTAGGGCAAAGTCTGATTGAGACTGTGCTCAGGAACCAGCACACGCAGACCCCAGTGCTTCTTACCCCTTTGGCTGGATACCTTTTTTGCAATCTTAAAAATTGGCCACAAAAAAGCTAAAAACTAATTGTAGTGCCCCTTTAAGGATGTGCATGCCAGAATTCCAGGAGGCTCCGTGAGAGGTCATGCGGCCAGTCCTCCCACCCTCCAGGGCACCCTGAGGAGAGCAGGAAAGGGAGTGCCAGGTGAGGGTGTCTGTGGAAGTGCAGGTCTCTCAGGCCCCTGGGGTGGGAATCTTTTTTTATTTATTTATTTATTCATTTATTTTTGAGACAGGGTCTTGCCCTGTAGTCCAGGCTGGTCCTGAGTCCACTGGTGGAGCCCAGGCAGGCCTTGGACTCACGGCAGTCCTCCTGCCTCAGCCTCACTCGAGTGCTGGGATTACAGGCATGTGTCACCACACCCGGCTTATGTGGTGCTGGGGAATCATACTCAGGTACTTAGTGCTTGATGTAGTACTTGCTAGGCAAGAACTTTAACCACTGAGCCATTCCTCCAGCCCTGGAATCCACTGAACTAGGTAAATTGATAGTATCTTAAAAGATCTTGCTGTGAATCATTGAAGACGACATGTACTGATGCTTTAATGGGCACTAATACGACACCATCTGCTTACATGCTTTGCTGACATACAGCGGCACTGGTGCAGGAGACACGGGCTTATTTCAACTGACTGCCCAGTCAGACGGGGAGGACATGTTACTGTCCCCAAGGGATCGAGATGCTGGTAAAATCTGGAAGCTAAAAACAATCTGCGTGCCTGTGAATGTTTTCAAATTACAGTTTGACAAGACCTGTCTCATACCTCATCTGCAAAGGTTTTGACTGAATTCTGCATGCCCACAGCTTTCTGACGTGTGTTGTGCCTTTCCTAGGGGAACAGTGGAGCTGGAGTCGAATCTCGGCACTTCCACACTGTTGAAGTTAGGAACTCACTGGGAAGGGCACCAGGGATTAGGCCGGGAGGGTCGGTCGTGTTGCGAAGTGGAGCTTCGCTGGGATTTACGACTTGCTCGCCCTCGCGAGCTGGTCATCACTTGATTTCAGTCCAGGATGTCATCTCAGTTTTCAAGCAGATGGTTTCTGGCAGCCTTTTCTTAATAATATGGTCGGGCGTTCACCGTCTTTGCGGTTTGGGGAGCAGCACCCGGATGTTGTGGAACTGTGACTCGGATGTGTATTTATCCCCGATATTCCCGGGCCCGTCTGCTCGGCGGTCACTCATTGTCTGCACCAATTAGCCCCTCACACTCACCCATGCTTTATTCTGTGTCTTTCTGAATTATTCGTGCAGAATGCGGGCACTGCCTTCTTCAACATTCTGACTTCGCAACGGCAGCCGGTAGATGTGGAAAGTTCAAGTCTGGCTAGCAATTTTTGTCAGAAATATCATAACTTCTAACAGTGGAATGTTGATTTAGCTTAAGCCTCGGACCATTGCTGGGGTGAATGACGGTTGAATGACTCCTGACACGGCACACAGGTCCTCCCGTGCGGCCCGTTACAGTGACAGCAGCCCAAGCGCAGCTGGCCCCGGGGAGCAGCGGCAGTTTCCACGCACACGCATCATTTTGGACCCAGAGTAGAAGAGGCACACAGCCCCAGATGTGTGACGTGCTACACAAGAAGAGACCACACGTGTTCACCTCCATGTCTTGCTTGGCTGATCTCCCATCCTTGACGGCCCCTCCATCACCCCACAGGTTCAAGAGGTGGGAGGGGCCATGGGAACCCCAAGTGGAGCCAGCTCACACTGAGGCGCGGAGCAGCCAGAACAGAGGCCCTGCCGAGCCAGCACAAGGTGACCTGGGTGGGGCGCAGAGCCTGTGCCCCACGCTCTAGGAATCTGCAGGCTCTCTCCTTTCTGATGCAGAGGAGGGACTCTGAGGGAAGCTGCTGTCCTCTGTGACCTTGGCCTGGCCACGTCAGGCACTGTCTTTCCATGAGAAATGCAGGCTGCCCTCCCGTCAGCACAAGTGGCGTTTCCCAGAGGACTAACCGTGACGGGCAAGCCAGTCTTGTGTGTAAACTGGTCACTGGGATTGGGATGGTTGGTCAAAACTATTCAACTCTGAGGAAAGTCTCTTCCTGTACTTTGAGCATTGAAGAAATAAATTTACATTAGAATAATGCTTCGTAGCAGGGCCCAGGAGCACAGGCCTGTACCGGCACTGTGGGAGGCTGAGGCAGGAGGATAACTTTGAGACCTGCTTAGTCAACTTAGTGCCTTAGGGAGATCCTGTCTCAAAATCAAAAACACAGAGCAGACGGGCCTGGTGTGTGGCCTCGCCCCCACAGCCCCGCTGGATGGGCCGGCTCAGGCAGTGTCTTGGCAGCTCAGGCCTTCAGCAGGACACAGGGTGCTCTCCAGGGTGCCCACGCCAGGGAAGCCGTCCACACTCATGCACTGTGTCTGGCCATGCAGGTGACATTTTCCCCTGTCCTTAGCGCTACTCAGAGATGTCCAGGCGTGGCGTGGCCATGTGTGACAGTGCCAGGCTCGGGAGCCCCAGGAGGCCAGCAGTGGAGCTTTGCACAGCCCTGAGCAGACATGACTCCCAGCAGACATGAAGGTGTCCTGGCCTGCTCCTTCCGTTCAGGTGACTTCGAGACAGGCCTGGGTCCCCGAGCGTGTAGCCCAAGAGAAGCATTAAAGTCTCACCTTTTTCCTCATTTTGATGAGGGAAAATTATGAATCCAAAAGTTGGAAAAACTCTTGTTTTGATCCAAGTGAATAGATCTTTCTATGGATTTGTAAGTTTCAAAATTGATGGGACTTTAATTGGCCAAATGGAGAGCTGGGCACCGACCAGCCCTGGCTCCACCACTCCTGTGTTCCCGTGGGGACTTTCTCGAAATAGCACCAGCCATCTGGGTCCAGCAGAGAACGAACCCACCTCCCATCCCTCATTCCTCAACTCTGCGTGCTGTGAGTGGCAGTGGGAGGGGTGCTGTGCGTCTGTGTCTGTGGCACCGTAGACAGAAGAGTTACAAGATCCAGTAATGTTGTGGTTTGGATCTGAGACTTCCTCCGAAAGTATCACGTGTGTGATGTTATGGATTATCTATGGACCATGGCTGTTGGGACATGGGGGCCTGGTCCGGAGGGGTGGATTAAAGGGGTGAGGTGACTTGTAAGTCTGTGGTGGAAGACATAGAGTAGATTATAGATTGCATGTGTGTGGTGGATTAGGGGCTTAAAATGGGAAGGGTTGAAATATAAAGGCTGGACTCAGAGGGGTGGAGCCCTGGGACCAGACCTGGAAAGATACATGCTGCTTCCTCCCTTCCTCTGGGGCTTGGCTGGGCTCCCTGTTTGCAACACTGTGAGGAGCTGCCTCCACCTCGCCTCTGCCGTGTGCCACCCTGGTACTGGCCGCCTGTGAATGGACTGTGACCTTCTGCAACTGGGAGTGAAAATAAGCTTTTCTTCCCCTAACGTGTGTTTGTCAGGTGGTCTGTCATGAAAAAGTAGCTAAGACAAATGATAATTTCATGCCTGCTTCCTTTTTCTGCAAATCCGAAGTGTCTCTGTCCAGCTCTCCGGAGGCATTACTGTGGTGCGTAGTACTTCCAACTGTGTGTACTTCTGGTGAGCAGATGTGGAGACCGTCGCCCCTCGATCACCACCCCTGTCATTTCTAAGACACCCGAAAGGTCGAGAGTTCACACACAGCCCACCTACAGGTCTGCCTTCGAAAGAACTGTGGTGCTGACGCTCTGCAGTAACGTCTCGCCGGAGCTTGACTGTAACAGCTCTTTATATTCGTCATGAGTCCGTACTGAACATTACAGCAGAAACATGTTACATTCTAGTTAGTAGGCAATGTGGGGGCTGGAGGTGTAGTTCAGTTGAAGTGTGTGCCCGGCCTGTGCTAGGCCCTGGTCTGGTTCCCCAGCACTACATACAAATCAGCCCGGTGTGGTGGAGTACGCCTGCAGCAGTTGGGAGGCTGAAGCAGGAGGATTACCATAACGTTGAGTCCAGCCTGGGCTCCAGAGTGAGTTCAGAGCCTGACACATAAAAAGAGAAAGATGTGACTCTCCAACTGGGATAAAGTGTTAGGAACTGTCTCACTTTACAAGTTTGACTAGTTCATATTTGTGTGCTAAGAATTAAAGAAAAAAAAAAAGGTTAGTTTCCTCTGAGTCAGTTCACCTGCACAGATTTACCCGCAGTGGTGCTTCTAAATGTTAAAGACGCCTTGAAAGAAGCACAGGTGCGTTGCAGAACGCCACGCACCTCAGTACGCATTAAGCAGTAGAGAAAACGCTGCCCACCTGGTGACCAGGTGTTCTTGCTGGCTTTTACTTACCTTTCTTTTTTATTTATTTTGCACCGGAGTCTCTCTGAGTCTGTAGCTGTAATTGGGGTGCCTGTATGGCAGGTCCCCCCCCCCCCGACAGTACTGTCTGCAACATGTCTGTTAGCTATTGGTACCCTAAAAGCTGCAGACTCCCCAGGATTTCTCTTCCTGTCATGGATTGAATGCATGTTGATGAACACACAGAGCTCTCCACACGTGGCCGAGCGAGGAGGACATCTGACGTGGACAGCTGGACTTCTTTCTTCGTCTCTCCTTTTGGTACTAACGAACCACTTCCTAATTGTCCACTTGTGCTGGTGTTGCTGACACATTTAGATTTCTAATAATTAAAACACAAAATTGCCCATCACTGCCTGAGCCTCTAAGAGCTCAGCGCGAAGGCTGACTGGCTGGGGTGTGAGACGGGGTGTGAGTCGGGAAAGGCTAAGACTTACCAGAGACCTGGGTCAGCATGGGAGTCTGCGCCCAGCTCCTCCTCGGCGGCCTTTGGAGACTGGGCCAACTGTGTGTTCTCCATGAGCCCTGCGGGCAGAAGGAGGGGCTCGCGGTATGTGGCTTGTTGACAGAAGCCGGGGACTTTGATTGTCTCAGCACTCGGGGTGCCCCTTCTGTGAGCACTCCTGCGTGTCCCAGGTAACTAGGCCACACTAGGCTCTGTATGCACCTCCACACAGACCAGGCGAGGCTGTGCGTGTGGAGCCAGGTCCTCAGGACCTCTGCAGGGAACAGGGCAGCTGATGGGCATCTGGAACCTCACTGATGCTTTCCCACTTTAATCTAGACAGTGTGCCTGAGGGTCTGTGCCTCAGTTTCCTAACTCCCACCTTGACAGTATTCTATTGCACACCTTCCTCACTCTACCTTCTTTGTAGGGTTATCGTTAGCATCAACAGGATGGTTAAGGTGAGGAACCCGAGAGACCACAGGTGTCCAGGAAGCCGTGATTCCATCGTCTCCTTCTCCATTAAAAGTGCCGCCATATTTTATTGTTGCGCCTGTCTTATGACCACTGAAGCAGCCAGTATCCAGAACTCAAGTCGTTTGAGACGACAAAGCAGCACACGTCCCCTGCAGCACTGGCAGGCGGGGTCTTATCAGCCAGACACCAGAGCTGGCCTGAACTCTGTCAAGTTTGATCTTTCAAGGGAATGACTGAATTTGCAGAATTGGATAGCAGGTCAATGTATTGTATGTGGGTTTTAAATTCACTGATTAGTGTACTCGTTAGCATTTTGACATCTACTTTTGCTCTTGAGATGAGTCTTAGTAAAATTCATTAGGCAACAATAGTGCTTCAGAAAAATCAAACAGTGTGTCTGTGTGCGTGTGCATGCATTTCTGAAGCCCTGCAGCTGAGTTAAAGTTACACGATAACTAATACTGTGGCAATACCTTCATTCTTATTCAAGTGCTGTCTTAACCTTGCCACTGCTTAATTCTAAGCTGTAGTGTCAGAATAATTTAAAAAATCAACCTTCTGTCTTGAAAACAGAAAATCTTGGCTTAATTTCCTTTTGAATTTCCACTTTTTATTTTTTTTTACTGGTTATTTATGCATATTTTGCTGTGCTGAGAAATATAAAAGATTGATTACATTTTTGGAGGGTTGCTTCATTTCTATTAACAAATCTGTCATAGATATAATTACTTATCATATATTGACACATGGGCATGTAACTAGAACCAAATATAGCATAGAAATCCTTGACCAATATGCAAGGCACCTAAGTCTTTTAATTAGACGCACATCCACACCCAACCGCAGGCAGGGCTGAAGCTCCGTGATGTGATTGAACTGTGAACTCCTAGTAAGGTTAAGAAACCCGCAAACAAGCAGGTTTGCCTATGACCTCTTATGAACGGTACTGCTGTGACACATGTTTGGGGCTAATGAGAGTTCCCAGTGAGACCATAGGGCATTTCAAACATTCACATCCCCGCATGGTGAAGCCCTTTGGGACTGGCAGCACAAAATGAGGTGTATCTGGAAGTCATCCATCTCCATCTTGCCCTGTCTTCGTTACTGACTCACCACGGGGACAGAGTGTGAGGGAGGAAAGACTTCTGCAGCTCACAGTGCCGAAGGTCTCGCCCAGCCCGTCCGGGAGCAGCCGCACGGTGGAAGCCCGGGGCAGAGGCTGGAGAGCCGCTGGCAGCAGTGCAGACAGCACCGAGCGAAGCTGCAGCCGGTGGGTGCCTGGACGCGGGCCAGGCAAGCTTTCCCAGGAAGAAGCTGCAACAGTGTTTTTCTACCTTCTTTTCCTTAGTTGAAACTTCCGGCTGGGACCCCACACCCGGGGCGGTGCCCCTCCCTCAGTTCACGGCCCACAAATCAACAACACGCATCTGAAACCTCTGCCCTGGACAGCTCCCAGGGCAAGTTGGCATGTTGACACAACCCTTCCAGGCCGAGCCCCGAGCATCTGCCCCTTCCAGCCAGGCCCTACCTCCCCATAACATGTGGTTCCACCACTACCGCAGTATGTCGAAATACATGAGGCTCTCGGGGACGCTCCGCATCGAAACCTAGCACCCTCTGCCATTTGTGTGAGGGGCTCAGGGGCCGGGGTCAAACCTACTGGAGACTGAGAGGAAGAACTGAAGGGTGGTGGGTGATCGGACAGAATTCAGTCAGTATGCAAGCGTTCATCCCACGCAGGATCTGCTTTTATTCTAAACTGCTGTGTCTAGTAACAAAGTGGCAACTAAACGCAAAATAACACAGAATTTTGAAATGTGAAATTACTCTTTTACCCCAAGTTCTCCCATAGCTCCGTGAGTCATCTGTGTCAGTTGTGTCTGTGGACCTCTGTAGACATGTGTCTAGAAATAGACAAGCCTATTGGGGTTTTTTAACCCTGATTGCACTGTAGGACGTATTACCAGCACAGACTGATGTAGCAGAGCACCATTAACTGGCTTTAGCAACGTGTATTTACGGTTCCCTGTTCCAGAGGGCGTGCGTCTGATTAGGGTGCCAGCGCCGGAGGGTGGGCGGTCAGGCGGGGAAGCGGCTCTTCGCGGTGTAAAGACAGCTACGCACTTGTCACGGCCTCCCCTGGCAAATCGTAGTTTCCGTGTGTTCTCCTCGCAAAAACACTAACCCGCTCCTGGAGCCCCATCCGTAGAGCTCCTGTTACAGCAGTCGTCTTACGTAGATTTAGATTGTTTCTGGTTTCTTCCCAGGTCTGTCTTTACACACGAGCATGCGTTAGGCAGGTTTGCCTGTGCATGTGATCAGTGACTGACAGTCTGCACCCACCCACTCGCCCCACTCCAGTCCCAAGGGTCTGAAAAGGGCGGACTCCTCCGCTCTGTGCCCGCAGGCACAAGTGCCATCCTTTGGGCTGTGTTTGTGTTGCCTTGCTTGGTCATCAGTGAGCTGAAACAGAACGTTGCCTCGCGCTGCCCTCCGCTGGGTCTGCGACCACCTGCCTCTCCTCCTGCCCCTCCGTTTTGTTCTGGATCTTCAGAGCACGTGTTTTCTCTCATTTAGAACGATCTACTTGCATTTCTTTCTGTGATATTTGGCGTGTCTTTGAGCCTCCCTCTGCCATCTGGAAAGACGGCGTTGTACGTAGGCGCTCCATGAAACACGTTCTGCGCTCACTAATCCACGTGTGGGCCTGGCCGGTATCCACAGTAGCATTTGACACCTGTGCTGGCTCCTTCGTGACATCTGACAAAGTTACCTCACCGGAAAAGCCCCGAGTCAGGAGGTAGACTTTCCACTTGGCCCCAGAAGTGGGGGCGCTGGGCATTGTGGCATGCCTCTCCTTCAGCTGGAAGTCCTTTGTGAAAATCAACTCTTAACGCCCGCTTATGGTGGCTACAATTACTGTCACGGCTGCTGAGTATCGTCACGGGCCATCAGGAGGGCTGGTTGGGGCGACAGTTCATGACACTGCGCGCGTCATTCCTTAGGACCACCACAGCCGTGACGTGGCAGCTGTCCCTGCCGCTGTTCACCTTGGGATGAGCACAAGCGTGGCTGGGAGCACACGTGTTCCAGGCCCGGTGCTCTGAAGCGTGAGGAGGTGACGGCATCACCTGGACTGGCCGTGGCGTATAACAAGGACCACCAGCCCTGTGTGCCACACCCAGTCGTTACTCTCGACTGTGAAAGGGAAAATAAAATAGAAGTAGAGAGAATTCTTCATGAGGAGGAGGAGGTTGTTACTGGTGCCCACCTGCTGTGAATTGTGCAGCTATAAACACGAATATGCATGGACCACTATACTCAGTGCGATGTCTTAACCCAGAAAGATGCCCAGAGGAGGTGTGGCTGACTCAAGCGGAATTTCTATGACATCTTGTGCAGAAATCACCATTCTGATTTCTGTATCAGTGTTACTAGTTTCCATTCCCACCTATGATATAGAAGGCTTCATTTTTAAGAGAGTTTTAGATTTGCGGAGGAATTGAGCAGAAGGCACAGAGGACCCACCTCGCTGCTGCTCCCCGATTGGGCACGTCTTTTCCACAGAGGCTGGCCCCCACCACCTGGGCCATGGCTCCCCTCCGTGAGCCACACAGCACTTTGCTAGCACCCACAACACCACCTACGCTGCGGGGCTACGTGTCTGAGGATCTGGGGAGGTGCACCGTGACATGCAGCAGCCTCTGTGAGTCCCACAGGGAGCGGTGGTGCCCCACGGGCCCTCTGTGGGCCCCCTGTGTTACGTGCCTTCTTTCCCCAGCCCCTGAAACCACGAGTCTTTTACTCTTCGGTCACGCCCTGTCCAGATCGTGCCACACAGCTGGCATCACAGTGCGTAGCCTGCCCCGACGGCTCCAGCTTCCCATGAACAGATTTCACCTCCTGCCTCTGCATGTCTCGATAGCTCCTTTTTTTTTTTTTAGCACGGAACAAAATCCCACCTCATCTGTTTATCCACGTGACCTTTTGGCCGTCACTGTGCCCACCTGTGAAAGTACACAGGATCAGACCAAAAGGGGCACTTCACAGGCAGTTGTCAGGTCTCCAGCAGGGCCTTCCATGCTGCAGGTACCATGAAGCCCAGACAGCCAAGCACCCGGCCCTTCCCAGGTACCAGCCGTCCTGTGAGCCCCATGAGTATTTTTGTTCTCATGATGACCTCACAGATGAAACTGTGAACATTTGCATAAAAGACATTTGTAAAAAGCTAGCTCAGGCCAGATCACCTGCTGAACCTAGGGAGGAGGAGACTGGGCCCTTCCCCTTAATACTTCTGGTAGATTTTGCTTCTGTGTATACAAAAATAAAATGATTCTGTTAAAGTTTTTTTTTTTTTCTTTTTGTGCGTCATCCATCAAAATCTTCTGGGCATAAAACTTCCACCGTGCTGAAAACAAACCAAATGATAACACCGCAAACACGAGCGCTGACCGCCCACTCCGGAAGGGCAGCGTGAGGCAAACACAACCAAGTCGGTGGCAGGGAGCCTTCCGTGGGGAATCGCAGCGTGTACAGACCACCGCCAACGGAGGCCAGCGCGTGTGGAGAGGCTGCGTGGGTGATTCTCTCTGTGCCAGCGACTGCTGCAAATCTCCAGGCTGAGCTGGGCAGTGCCCCCGGGCCCCAGGACAACAGCGTCATGTCTCTGTGAGCTTGAGCCAACTCCAAATTCTACTCCGGAAAGACGCCATAGCACGGTGCCATGTCAGATGAATATTTTTAGAACTGAATTGCTTTACACTGAATCTTTTAATACACTAAATAACTAAAACGTCAGTACTTTCTAAAAAATATCTGAAGAATGTGGGGAGAGCTGAGGGATCAAGAATGGGAAAGAGATATGATATGTAATTTCTAAAAGTCTCTGATATGTCAGGTTGGAGGAGTGGCACAGCGGTCAAAGTGCTTGCAAATAAAGAACAGGGCCCTGAATTCGATATAAAGCCGGGCGTGGTGGCGCACGCCTGTAATCCCAGCACTCGGGAGGCTGAGGCAGGAGGATTGTCCTGAGCCCAAGGCCAGCCTGGGCTATGTAGTGAGTTCAGGACCAGCCTGGACCACAGAGCGAGACCCTGTCTCAAGAAATATTCTCTAATATCTCTGTTACTCAGATGTGTAAACTGAACTTAGGAGCCTTTCTTGAAAACATCTATCAATATTTTGAATCCCTAACTCATGAACCGTGGAGGAATGAGGGACAGGAACAAATTTTGAGTGGTATTTTTGTACCCCTTCCACAGTTATTAGGGTGAAAGTACAGTGTTTTCATACAACTTTCTGTAGAGGGTTTTGAATAAAAATGTTTTAGAATTAAACAGCATCAAACCCAGAAATGATAGGTCTTTGAAAATGTAAGGCTCCTTAGGGTAAGTTTGACAGGGATCAGGGCTCAGGTCTAAAGAGGTTGTGATTAAAGTGGAAAATCTCCCAAGGACCTCTGTCTCCTGCTGCTGCAGACCGAGACCCCCACAGGTGCAGGAGCCGTTTGTCTAGACGGAGGAGGCCAGAGTGGAAGCTGCCCCAGCTCTTGGCAAATGGAGGAGGAGTCAGTTAAAATTGCTGTCGTGGCCGAGCTGCCCTCTTCTGGCTTGATTGTCCAGCTTCTCACGTTGGCTTGTCTTCTTGGTTTCCTCTCTGGATACCAGGGTTTTCCGTTACGCCAAGTGAGCGGGTGGGAGCTGCCCATCGGCCGCTTGAGACATTATTATCCTAAGGCGCCCCTCCCGCCCCACCCGCCCACCCCAGGCCGCTCACACCACCTCGCCCGAGTCCCACCACACCGGAGGGACATCGGACGGTCCTGCCGGACAGCTGAGTGGCCTTATGTTCTGATCACAGGTCGCCTTCCTGAGTACAGTTGGTCTTAACCGTTTCACACAACACAGGGATGGTTTCGTTGAATCCTCTTTGGGACTTTTTGTAGGACATCATCTCCCACATATCTTCATTTCTTTTCATTTTCTTTGAGCAAGTTGCCTGAGAAGAGAATTTGCGACGATAAGTAAGTACTGACTTAAATTAAGAAGTAGGTAACTGTCTTTGGCCCCTCCTTTCTCCCATGGCTACTCTGTTGCAAATCATCACATCAAAACCCACTTGGTTTATTTCACGTGACCAGGAACAAGGAAATCAACATGTTTTTCATTATGAGATACTTACCAAAAATACTCAGAAAAGTGAGACCTTTCTTACCTAGCATTGTGTGCTTGGGAGAATCTTGAAAATATTTGGTGCCAGTGGAAAAAAAATGTACCTATTTGATAGCAGCAGCATCTAGAGCAGAGGTGTCTAACCTTCAGACAACTCTTTTCCTACTCTTGTTTTTAAAAATAGTATTTAAGGAGCTGGAGGAACGGCTCAGCAGTTAAAGCGCTTGCCTAGCAAGTGCTAAGTCAGCCACTAAGGACCCAAGTTCCTCAGCACCACATAACCTGGGCGTGGTAGCGCATGCCTGTAATCACAGCACTTGGGAGGCTGAGGCAGGAGGATTGCCCTGAGTCCAAGGCCAGCCTGGACTCCCTAGTGAGCTCAGGACCAGCCTGGGCTACAGAGTAACACCCTGTCTCAAAAAAAAGCATATGAAAAAATTTAAAAGGGTGTCTTGGTACTCGTATGTGTGCATGAATGATGTCATATGTGTGGCACACGCTCATTCCTCTACATTTAGAAACTCAAAGGCAAAAAATTTTGGGGCACTGGGTGAATACACCTACTGGTGTATCATTATAGCAAACTCCAAGCACAGTCCCTTGAACAGAAAGCAATGAAAATCTGGGCACTGACCAAGTCGAGAGACCGCGGTCCACATGGTCACTGAGGCAGGTCCCCGGAGATGGGGCTCGAAGGCACAGTCCCATGTGGACTGGTACAGGTCTAAAGCTCCAGGGAGGTGACACTTTGTGATGGTATCTGGTATCTGGCTCTTTCTTCTAATAGTTCACTAGATGATGTTTTCCAGAAAACTATGAAATACCTTCTCATTCATGAAAATGATAGCTCAGTCATTCTGAGGAGTTTGTGTGAAACAGTTCCTAAATTACACATAAGTGAGCAGTTTCTGACGGTGGCAGGGTTCTTCCTGTGGCGATGTGAGAGTCTTAGCTCCCGGTTGGTCATGGGAGGGCTGTGTAGACAAAGCCTGCTGGGAGATTTGGACTTCGCGATCAGTATGCCCCGTGTCGCAGTGAGCTGCCAAGAGGATTCGGGGGGCAGAAGCTGGCCCTGTGTGCACCCCACCTCTCTGTTTCAGCCTTTCGACAGGGGACAAAGAGTATGGCAAACACGCCAGGTGACATTTCAAAGAGCTGCTGCCCTGGTGGAGATCTGATGGGACAACTCGTTAGTGAACAGGGAGCTGCCAAGAAACCCATGGCGTTGAGCCCAGCAGCAGAGCACACGTCTGTAAGCTTATCCCCCGAGGAGGCTGAGTCAGGAAGATCATTAGTTCCAGCCTAGCAACCGGGTGAGACCTTGTCTGAAAAGGAACCTAAAATGGGCTGAGGATGCTTTCAGCTTGAGGGTTCTGTGTTCAATTCCCAATACAGAAAAGAAAAAACAGAAGCCAGGGTTAAAAATAGACCACGAAGTTAAAAACTGGATCGACAACAGTGATGTTTACCGCCAGCTCCCCTGATGCTTCTGAAGGGGCCCGTTGTGCATAAATGATGCGGGCCCAGCAGGTGAGTCGTCCCCCCCACCCCCCTGCCCCGCGCCCCAGCCCAGAGAGGGGCGGGGCGGGGGACTCCAGGAGGAGACCTCAGGGGAGCAGCGCCCTGCCCCCACCGGTGAGGCCCAGGCTGATCCCTACCCCTCCACACCCACACTGGAGTTCCCAGATTCCTGTACCTCAATTCCTGAACTCACAGCACGTGGACACACAGCAGTCCACGTGGGAAGTTTAAGGTGGGCTTGATCTGTTAAAATGGGCTGAGGTATTTTAACAGAAAACTCCCTCCTCTTCCTCGGTCCCCTGCCCTGTGGTCCCTCCCGTGTTTCCCGACTCTCTCCTCTCATTCCCCGGCCAGTGCACTTTTACTCCAGTTATTAAGCCCAATGTTGCATAACTTGGAGGAAGAAAATGACGCTTAAGGTCCTGCTTGGGAAGACAGTGGCACGGATGAACGTTGTGTTTGCTTGAGGGCACAGGCCTGGGCACTCTGTCTCCTCAGCCACCCTCAGACTGGGTGTCACTCCTTAGCAGCAGGTGGCAGAGAGCCCTGCACAGTCCTGGGACCCCCTGCGGGGGACTGCAGCTTCAGTCCCAGCGAGGGGCGAGGGGGCGGTGCCCACCCCAGCCCTGCCGGATGGGCTGGCGCTGTGCGCTAACTGAACGCATTCAGCTTGCCTCTTTGATGCTGTGGGCTGCTCAGCTTCTAATCAGAAGTCGGCAGGTGCCTCTTTCCCCGCTTACGAATTAGCACAGATACCAACGGGTCCTGCGTGTGTGGGGTGTTAGGTGTTGGAAATAGCCCATTCCGCTCGGAATCTTTATCTGTGATTGAAGCAAGGCCTGCCGGGAGGTGTAGCCGGGAGGCTTCTAGCGAGTAGGGACTTCGTGCAGGGAGGACGCGGCCCTCTGAATCCGGGGCTTCTGCCAGGACCGTTGGTCCCAAACAGAAGTCCTTTGGAAAGTCCAGGGGCACCTGGGCAGCATCCTGATGAGTGACGGCATGACGTCAGCCACAGCTGGGGTCCCCTGGGCGCCGCCTGCCAGGTGCATCCACGGGCCTGGTAGGACTCGGGCTGTTGGGCATTCCTAGTGTGTAAACGAGGGATCCCAGTACGCTGCTTGACAGGACGTACGGGTGGGGACAGCGACAGCACGTGACAGGCCTAGAGCTCTACCTGTCAGTAGTTACTTTTATTATGGTTCCCGTCACGTTTATGGCGTGATCAACATGGGAGCCCCATTTGGGAATGTGCAGGGTGCTGTGGGACTTCGCTTTTTTATTTTATTTTACTATTTTTATGACACCGGGGAGCCAAGCCCGAATGGCGCTGCAGCCCTGGTCCGTGTCTGGTTCCGATACGGAATCTCATTAACTCACTAAGTCGCCCCACTTGGCTTGACCTAGGAATCCTTATGCCTCCCAGAGCGCGGGGTGACGGGCCTGTGCCACCAGACGTGGCAGCTGTTACTGTCTGTTGCATCCTTGACGGATCATTGACCGTGTGGCACTCAGAAGCAGAGCTTGCTGTGGTTTGGCCCACTGTTTCGAGTATGCGTGATTCCTTGAACAAGTCAGCTGAAAACAGCGTTTCCGGTTCCAGTGACACAGGGTGCGCATGTTGGTCCAAGTGGCAGCCTCAGCCAAGGCAGCAACGCGTCAGAGTTGAGAACTGTCACGCCATGGAGGGGTTTCAAATGGCCTTTAAGACTTGGCAAAGAGAACATACAAAAGATCTTCGTGATTTTTTTTAACCATCAATGCCTGTCATCATTATATTTTGGATATAGTTGTGTCCGTAACATATATAGGTTAAAACAATTTCAGCTCCCAGATTTACTTTGATGTGGCCTCTCTGAAATTCAATTTGTGGCTCCCATTTCAGCCCTGCTGGACAGACACTGGAGAGGAGGTGTGGAAAGGACTTACCCATCTGCACAGAATTTAAGACGTCATTGAAATTACTTGTACAATATTTGTCTGAGCAACTACACAGCAATCTAATGTGTTTTATTTTGCTTAAAATCTTGAAGTGTGCTCGATCTCTGTTTTAAATTTTCCCGCATTTCTATGGGTGCGTGTTGGTTGTGCAGACCAGCAGGTCTCACATGGGTGGATCTGCACAGGTGTGCAGCGCCCTGTCCCCCCGTCACCTCCATCCACACCTGTCTCAGAGTCTCCAGCGGCTCCAACATCTTTGCTCCCCAACATAAACAGCACAAGTTGGGCTCATCCTGTTGGGTGTCCACACGTCTATTCTGCTTCCGGCTGGCATCCCTATCTCGTCTAGCACAGGTGAGCACGTGTCCTGCCCCACAGGGGAGACACAGATGATAATCAAAAACATGGGGATGTCTTACATTAAAAAGTAATGACCGTAGTGAAGATGTTGTGCCAGGATTTCCCCGGAAGTCCTCCCCGCTGGCTTTGAACACACCCCCGCTTAAGTCATTCCGGACTTCCTCCCTTGTGGCTGTCTGTAGTTGTGCTGTCCTCGCTGTCTCAGTGTCCTGAATCGATTGAAAACACTGACCCCTGTTGGTCATTTTGACTTCAGAGAAGAGCAGAGGCTGCGCAGTACCAGACATGGAGGCAGGTGGATGAGAGGACACGGCCCTGCGTTACGAGCTGCCTGTCGTGGGACGGCGCACGGTAGCGGCTTCCACGGCATTGTGGTCACCCCTTAGAAGGACGCTCGGGAAAGACGACTTCCAGAGCTGCTTCGGAAATCCCCAGAAAGACAAAGGGGGGCCTTACCCGGGGTGATGCCAGAGGGCTTTCTTCCGTGATCATTTTAAAAATTTGAGCGTCTGCATGTGTTGTGCTCATACGGTCCCTTCCCTCTGTCCCAGGCTCTTGCCCCAAAGACTGTCCTGGAGTCTCCTGCCTGCCGGGCACCCCTCACGTCAGCCGACCCTTGTGCAGTACAAGTACGGTGCACGCTAAAGGACAGTCTGCACGGCACCCCTGCAGTGGCCCAGCATTAAGGGTTTCTCTTCCTCCTCCCCTTGGCACACACCTTAAATGTACGTCCCGCACGCAGAGAACGTCTGACTTGCAGTCCCACGCTACTGCTCACTGTGTGTTATGTCCAGGGCGCCCAAAGTGCATTCCAGCGCTCACTTGCAGTCTTTACTTGAAATTCCATTGGCACCCTCAGTGGAAATTAGGCCCTTAGCGTTTCTGTAATGTAGTTTTTAATTGAATGGGTCCTCTTTTTCCTGAGAAAGTGTTCTATGATGATTGAATTGGCAGAAGCGATGAACGAACATGTTTAAACTTTAGCTCCGTAATTCTTGCTCAATACAGGATTGACGTTTATGGATGCAAAAGGAAAAAAAAACGCGAAATACCTCAAAACGTAAAGGCAAGCAGTTTGACACTCGAGGAGCCGTGTCAAGGTCCCGTTTGTTTTCTCCTCGTTTGCTAGTTGGGATCGAACTCAGGGCCTTCATCCTGAGCCACTTCCGCAGCCCTCTCTGTCGTTTATTTGAAACAGGGTCTCAATTATTAAATTGTCTGGGTTGAACTCAAACTGGCGATCCTCTTGCCTTGGCCTCCCTAAATGCTTAGGAGGGCGGCGCTGCCAGGCGAGGCATGGAGCAGCCAATAGCTCCCAGGGACATGGGGCCAGCAGGGGCCTCCCGGAGCTCTGACCGCCTCCCCTTGGAGCTGCTGCCCATGGTGGTAGGGCACCCGCTACCGTGCCTGCAGTGCTGTGATGTTCAACGCCTTCCCATATGGGACAGACTGACCTGGCTTCCCTAGTGCGCACGTGAGCTAGTCAATACAGGAGGGGTTTGTTGGGTTCTGATTTGAAGATTTGAAGAGTTGGAGTATTTTAGGAACAGGCAGAATTTAACATTCAGGTCATTTTGGGGGGGCATGGGAAGAGCTGGATTATTTTGCTATGTGGACTGAGACTGAGGACCTCTCCGCATGACTTCTTAGTAAATATTCACTCAGCTTTGATCCGGCTATAAGAAGAGGAGGTACTGGACGCCGGGGGAGGTCAGGGACTCGAGAGCTGCAGCCATGTTCAGCTTCAGCCCTTGAGTGTGGACCAAATGGTGGTCCGTTCGTCCACCAGGCTCCCTGGGAGGCAGGAAATTCGTGTTCGTAATAGTTAATCTTTTTCTTGATGATCTTCCAGAGGAGAATTTGATGATAACCCTTGGTATAAAGGAAAGAACTCATATTTACACAAAGTAGAGAGTTTTGCCCATGGCTCCTGTATGGCTGTCGAGAGGGCAAGAGTCAAATCTAAGTCCATGCTCCTCTAGAGAGTGCAGGTGGACAGTCAGTCCCTCCCGGTCTCTGCCTGCCTCATGCTGCATAGATCGAGCCCAGGGCTTCATGTCTGCATAGATCGAGCCCAGGGCTTCATGTCTGCATAGATCGAGCCCAGGGCTTCATGTCTGCTAAATCTGCCTGCGTTCAGTTTTTTCTTCGTCAGGAGCCGTTGCCGTGAGCCGGCTCTGTGCTGGCCCTCCCACTGTCTTGTCCTCTCTACCCAGTGGCAGGTAGTGGTGCCCGGGGCAGTCACTCCACAGTCCCTCCACCCCGGACCGGGGGCACGTGGCACCCCTCCCGGCCAGCTTATCAATGGACAAGCCCGAGGAAAAGTTGAGACTAGAAATATTTTCATTTGCTGGCTCTTCTTTTTATAAAACAGTCAGAGAAATTTGCTGTTCATTTCTGGTTTTCTTGTTTTGTTTGTTGTGACAGAAGGGGTTGAGCCCAAGGCCTTCACAGGGGCCACATCTTCAGCCCATTTTCTATATTTTGAGACAAATACTGGCTAATTAGCCCAGGCAGGGCTCAAAGTGGTGATCGTCCAACCTGAGCTTCCCACGTGCTGAGATGACGGGTGTGCCCCGCTGGGTCTGGCCTGTCATTCTGTGCTGCAGTAAGCCAGCACCGCGGGATGGCACTCTGGGGTCCCCTTTGGGCGCTGGTGCTGAGTACCCTCGGCTTCCGCGTGGCTGTTTCTGACAGGCGGAGCAGCGTGGCGGGAGGACAGCCATCACATTGTCCTCATGCGGACTAGTTCGAATTCGACGCGTCCGCGCCTTCTCGTGGCACACCTGCTAGACACGTTTTAGTAGACGCGCACTGGTACAGGCCCTGAATGTTGGAGTACTTTAAGTTTTATAGCAAACACACGCGCGCACACGAAGAAGAAAAATTGTAGCACTGGAGCATTCGGGTGGATGTGAGCTCTGTACGACCAGGGCCCAGGCCGAGCGGACTCTTGCAGAGGTCTGATCTTCCCTGGACATCCAGCCCCCGTTGCTCTTCACAGCCTCTTGTCCCTCGGCTGACGGGGTGGCCATCAGGCCGAGGCTGGCCAAGGGCTGCCTAAATACATCATGACAGACTCAGGAGAGCCTTCTCCAGAGGGGCCAGCCTCATAAAATCACCGATGTCCGGTTGTTCTTGCAGAAAAAAGAAAAAAAGAAAGAAATTGTGTTCATAGCTGCGTTTAACATTAACAGAAAAACCTAAAGCTATAGTTTTGCTGATTTCTTTTGCAGTGCATTATAACATATCTCAAAAGATTATGGAAGAGTGATAGTGGGTCCCCAACACAGCAGAACTCAGGTCCTTCCGGCACCCTCTGTCCTCAACCAGAACCTCCTGCAGCTAGCTCTCTGGGCAGCACTAGGCGCTATTAGGAAGGACAGAGGCTGTGGACAAGGCAGTGGCCATGGCAGTCGTGATGTCCTCATCTCTTTGAACATGTGCCCAGGAACTGACCCTCAGTCACGCTGCAACTGCAGACAGCTGTGCCTGGCACCTGCCGTCCTGAGCAAGAGCCCTAGCCACCGCGGTCACCGGTCCAGTCCGTCTTTCCCTCTGCTCAGGAGCCGGGTGGCCCTGACACTAGGTTGCACCCCTTCCGAATGTTCACAGCCTATTTGGGAAAGACTTTTTGCATGACCCAAGACACTGCCGTAGGCCTTCCTTTAGATTGGGGTGCAGTTCATTTATTTATTTATTATTTTATGTGGCAAGTCCTCACTCTGTAGGTCAGGCTGGTTGGGGTACAATCTTCAAGTGTATTTTCGTAAAATCAAGGAGGTTTCTACTAACTGTTCAGAGTGTCTCTTCGCCTGTGTATTTGGTAACTGCTGACTTAAGGAGACAGCGGGAGCAGCTCTGTTCTCAGGCTCCCACCACGTCAGAGCCTGAGGAGGTCAACACAGCTGGGGGCAAAAAGGGCCCCGGTGGCCGTGGTAGGGGTTAGGCCGGCCTGGCTCAGCAGAACTGCCTAGGGGACAGCAGAGGACTGCTAGAGATGGTCAGGAAGCATCATGGAAAAAGCACATTATGCCCACGGATATGGCACCTGGCAGTATGAAGACAGGTTGATAAGAAGAGTGAAGAATGATTCCAGAGTCCTCTCGAACAGAGTGAATACCTCCTGCAGAGAGCCAGGCGACCACGCGGCTCCTGCCCTGTCTTTACCTGTCCCTGGTGATGATGGCAAGTGTTCCCGGGGGAGGGCTGGCCAGACCCTGAGCAGCTCTGCCTCCGGCGCAGTGCCGCCTGGGGGCACAGGGAGCTCAGCGCCAGCCCCTGGCGCTGTTGTATTCTCTGCCAAAAACTTCCGCCGCGAAGGGAGGCCGTCGGGACACGATTTTGTTTTCTGACCTCTGGGACTGTTGCTCTCACAATACATACTCGTTCTTAGCTTTATTTTGGGGCCCTACGCTCCATCTGCAAGGTCAGGTGACCCTGTCCAGGTGAGCCCAGCCCGAGGGCCAGGCGGCGCCAGCGAGGCAGTCACCTGGCTGTGGGAACGGCGATGCCAAGCGTCCCCAGAATGATGGGCATCTCCTCACCACCACGGAAACCGCAGAGCCAGCTTCCCTCTCACCATGGCCTGCTCCATCCCCTCCTCGGTCCTGTGATGGTTCTCAGAGATGAATGTTTTAACCCGTTTCCCAGTTCGTGACACCAAGGCACAGCCAGATCAAACAGGCTCTGGCAAGCCAAGCAGCCAGTGGCGCCGCTGCTTCTGTGTTTGCGGTGTGGGGCAGCCCTGGGACAGCAAGGGGAGGACGGGGCCAGGGCAGGGGGCCATGAGGCCACCCCTCGGGAGCCCAGGGCTGTCTGAAGAGCTGAGCAGACACCCAGAGCCAGAAGGCATGGAGATTTGTGGTGCCCGGGCCGCACTCCATTGGCGCTGGGCCCCGGTGTGACTTCCTGTGTGCCACCCCTCCCGGAGGCACAGGTCCCCTGCCTGTGGACCCCCTGGGGAGCCTTTCCCAGCTAGAGGATGTTGATAAGCAGGAGTCTAGGTCAACCCAGATCTGTCCCGTTTAGCTCAGGGAGCGGCTGGGCAGTGATGTGACTGTGTAAGAATGCAAAGGACACTGCGTCCTCACCTCGGCTTTGTCCGAAAGAGCTTTGCAGGCAAGTAGAACCAGCATTGGTGACGAGGGGAGGGACGCCGTGGCCCACCTGACAGAGGCGCGGTGGGGAAAGGAAGACCTGGGTGTGTGCTGGGTGTGACCACCAGAGGTAGCGGTGGGTTCTGAATCCACCCGAGTGCTTTTAAAAAGGGGATGACGGTTTTGAGATAAGAGTTGACTAACAAGGGCTTAATGTAGCTCGTGTTTTACTATGAAACGTGCTTGCTTCTTTTAATGACATTACTAGGGCCACAGGTTGGGCGTAGGCACACCGAGTACAAGGGGTTGTAGCCAGTGCCTTGAGACGCCGCCAGGTAGGTGGTGCGAGGCGACGTCGACAGCTGGTCTAGGTGGACCTGCGTGTGCAGGCGAGGGAGAGAGTTTAACTCCCTCGAGGGATTTGGTGGCATTTATAAGGAAAACAGTGGCTAGAAATACAGAGACGTGAACGGAGCTGAGAATTTGCAATGGTGTGTGCGCGTGTGCATGTGCGCTTGTGTGTCTGGTCTTAGAACAACGGCTTGTGCATACCTGAGGGCCACAGGACAGAAGCCCGTGGTGTGAGAGACCACAGCAAGGAGAAATGGAATGAAGTGACGTTCAGTGGGACGGGCGAGGAGCAACGCGCCCCCCGCGTCCCTGTGTGTCCCATGTGCTGCTGCCTTTGTGACCAAGAATGCCGTCCTCTTTGAGAAGCTGGAAAGCCCACACGCCCTGCCCCATTGCGATGTTGGCCGTCCTCTTACGGGGCTCCTCCGGACCCACAGGCAGGCACCTGCCTCCCCAGCGCCGGGCGAGGACGTGCGCTGTGCTGGCACCAACACGCTGGCACAGTCATGCTGTCAGAGCTGCTTCTTCGACTCACTGCCCTGCTACACGCTGTGACACTCGTGTGTGTGCTGTATGTCTCTTTGCGTCCCCAACACATGCCCAGTGTTGGTGTAGCCTGTGGCCTCCTTAGCCCTGTAAGGAATGGACTGGATTCACCTGGGCTTGTGCCCTCTGGAAACTGGAACCGTGCCGCTGCTGTCAGTGCCAGGCCCAAGCTCTGAGCACAAGCTCAAACCTAGAGCTGGTTCTCGATAAACTGCCCACTGTGAAGGGATGAATGGACGCGTGGGGCCAGGAAGGTCGCCCTGGTCACGGGAAGGTCACATTACCCCTCATGACGTTTCCCTCTTGTGACAGTGTTGCCGTTGCACTCTGCAAGTGGAGACAGAGGTGGGGTTGATGAACTGGGGTAGTCTAGAGGAGACGGAAACTGGAATTTGCCCTACAAGGGGGGACGTGGAGAACCAACCACAGACAGAAGCTGGCATTTTGTTAGCTCTGCTTCCTGGCGCTTCCCTTGCAGAGTGGAGTTCCCCCATACTCAGCTCCTCATGCACGCTACTCTAGGCCACTTTCTCGTGACCTTGGGGTTGTCCTCCAAGCTGGGCGTCTTGTGCTCTAAGCCAAGCACAGAACGCGGAGAACTTTCAGTTCTCAGCAGCCTGTGCGTGGTGCATTTACGTGATTCATGTTATATGACCCTGAAAAATGACAGACCAGTTGGTGGGAAGTTAAGTTTTATTCAAAAAGGAGTTAAGATGAACCATGTGGTGACACACATTAGTCCTTATGGAGTTTCTTGCATTTTCTTCAGAAACGCCATCATGTCTGAAACACGTGGTATTTATTGTAACAGAATTAGATTCTATTCTGAGTATGTGTACAAAACTCCGTTGAAATTAGCTTCATTCTGAAGCTGGAACACGCATTATTCTAATGTGCAAAGGTTTTATACAAAATCTGATTAGTGGAAGAAGACCCTAATTGAGTCTTTGTTCGCCGAGATCTTTCCTTTAACAAGGACTTTAGGTGGGCATTTTGTGGGCCTGCATGGGACCAGCACAGCCCCAAGTGGGTCCCAGACCTCGGCTCCTTGTGTTGTAGAATTCGTCAGGGAAAGAGCATCTCGTGTCGGAATCAGACTGAACCTTAAAATTACACTCCTTTGTGTTCAGGGTTTAGCCGACGACTCCGACTCGTGACTGGGACAGAGTTACCTCCAGTGTAACAGGACATTGTTCGAAACAACGTGTGAGGCAGACAGAGAGGAATTTTAATCACTCTGAAGCTTTTTGTCTTTGTCCAAAATTGACAAGTGCTTGCGCGGTTTTCTTCGGTTAAGCGTTAGCGCTAGTTTTTATTTATTTATTTACCTACCAGGGACCGAACCTGCGGCCTTTGCACGGAGGTGTAGCTCCGGCTCTTTTATTTACTTGCTTCTCTGTTTTGCTGCTCATTCGTTTACTTTGAGATGAGGTCTGAGTCACAAAATTCAAGGTATGGGGGCCTCAAGCTCCGGAGTGCCGAACTTAGGGCCTGCACCCCTGGGCCCAGCTAAATAGGAGCTTTATGTTCTAACGGCTTGCTTCCTTCCAGCGCCTGAGATTCTCAGTACTATGCACACTCTGACTTAGAAGGTGGAAGTCACGTGTGTGTGTGTGTGTGTGTGTGTGTGGAAGGTGACTGGGTCACAGGGTTTCCCTGCTCATCTGTGGCTCCACCTACCGATGAGTTCACGGCCAGTTGTGCGGCTGGGAGGCGGGCCTGGGTGGAGGTGGGTCGCTGGGCGTGTGGTCTCAGAGGGTGCTGCGTCCTCACCCCGGCTCCTCCCTTCCCCCTCTGCGTCCTGGCTGCTGTGGGGCAGCCTGCTGTCCCCGTCATGCCCTTCCACCACGGTGCTGCAGCTTTGGGCCACTTGACTATGGACTGAGATTCTGACTCAAGATAACTTTCTCCGCCTTTAGGAAATGGGCACCAGGTGTCCCGTTCCATCAGTGGGACAGTGGCTACGGCACAACGTCCAAGGGCCGCAAGCACCTGTCCGAGGGTCCTACACGCCGCCCGTGTCCCTCCAGGAGCTCTCACAGCCCCGGCCGCTGGCCACCGCTACACTCCAGCCGCCCCGTCATTCTAGCTGGAAACTGGGGCCTCACCTTTCTCTTTCTCTGGGATCCCACACCCCTTACTGTGTGGCGTGCTCATGTGGTCGGATAACACAGGGCCTGCCTGAGCTGTGCCAGCCTGCCCAGCGGGCGCTGGCCTTGCCCGCCAGTCGTGCCCTGAGGGCTGCCCCCAGCTCCCCTGGGCCGCTGCAGGCTGGACACTGCCCCTGCCCCGGCCTCCCCCTCCTCTCCCCGCCCCCTGTTCTACTGCTACAGAGGGTCTAACTCGGTCTTCACTCGGAGCTGCGTCCTCAGCCCCCTTCCTTATTTGTGTATTTATTTATTTATTTGCATTCCGAGACAAAGCATTGCTGAGTTGGCGGTTGCCTGGGCTGGGCGCAAACTCGGATCCTCTTGCCTCGGCCTCCTGGTGTGTCGGGCGACAGGCGCACACCGCCAACCCCCAGGGCTCTGTCTCTTCCTTCTGTAGCCACCTCAGGTGCCTCAGGTGTCGGCCCGGGCCGACCAACACGCAGCCAGCTCAGCACCGGCGTCCGTGTCCCTCCGCGCGCTGCCCCGCGGCTGAGCACGCCACACCCAGGACCCCAGAGTCCTGCTGGCAGCCAGGCGTCCCTGGGGGTGCATGCCAGCGGCTCCCACGCTGTCCTCTCACTGTGGGGCTTACCCCACCCAATCTCATCCCCCTCTGCTTGATCCCCTGGAGCGTCAGGAAACCCATGTCCAGCCACCTGACCTTGTTCAACTCAGCCTATCGTGTGGCGTAGACAGCCCCGACCACAGAATCGTCCCCTCTCCGCCCCTGTGGGTCATGCGCTGATGACAGCTGCGCGCCTCTTACATCTCAAATTCGATTCGAGTGCTTTGCGCAGAAATCGCACAGAGCCGTTGGCTTTAAATACTACTGTTGAAGCAGCAAATGTTAAAAAGAAAACTTAACTTTCATTGTCTTCTGCATTTGTGTTTACCTCGTGGAAATTAAAAGCTGGTTAATTTAAATTGGATAGGATAAATAATTTTTTCATGTAAATGTGATTTTAGTTTAATTAGCAGGTATTATGTAAATATATGTAAATTGTGCTTTTAATATTTACATAATGTAAAATTTTAAATTTTCTGTTTACTTGTTAATATAAACCTGGAAACCATCAGTGAGGCTTGCATAATTTATGGCTGGGGATTTTAGGCACAAGGGCATTTGGGTTAATTATGTGGTTAAAATATTCAAAATAGAACTTGTTCAAACTGCCCACCATCTATCTAGCCAGTCATGCAAATGTGAGATTGTTTACAGCATTTCCAGGGGGTGTTTTTTGTGACTGAATCCCACACTGCCTGTGGGCTGTTCCCGTCACGTGGGGCGGGGGGAAGCAGCTGAGAGGGGGTGTTTTATAATGAGGTGAAGGCCACTAGCGGTACTTGGCCGAGAACAGCTTAAAAACAGTGGTCTAGCTGGGGCCAGCAGACCTGCAACATCCCAGCGCTCTGGGAGGCAGAGGCCGGAGAATCGCAATTTCAAGCCCCTGTGGGCACCTTGGCAGCTTAGGGATGTTGGCCCCACACAGACCACAGAGGAGGATGGGGGCGCGGCTTAGAGCAAAGTCCCTGGGTGCAACTTCCACACCACAGATAGTAAAATGCGATAGTGCCGTATCTTGTTTAAAATGTCTGTGAAATAATACAAGAAAGGAAAAAAGCAGTTTCCCTTAGGAAAAATAGAGTTTAGAAAGTCACCACAATTACTTCCAGAAGTGAGACCAAGGAAAAACACTCACTTGCCAAGGCGGCGAGCGACTCAGCCGAGCTGTGAGGGCGACTGTGGGGCGGCGGTCTACCTTCTTACTGTATGTTCTGAAGATGGGAAGTTAGTTAAAGTCAGCATGAAGGAAAATAACCATTTTCCAAATAATTTTTCAAAACGATTTCATGTTAATATACCTACTAAAACAACAACAACTATATGGGCTTTTCGTGCGTGGGGTGTTTGCATGTTTCGGTTCCGGGCACGGCACCCAGGGCCTTGGTATGGTGCTGTATCCCTGGCCCATTTTAGGTATTTTATGCTGAGACAAGTTCTGCCTAGGCTGGATGCAAACTTCAGATCCTCCTGCCTCAGCCTCCCAGAGTGCTGGGATGGCAGGCCTGCCTCTCTGAGCACGGCAACCATACCTGTACTTACCATTTTTGCCGAAGACTAGAGGAAGCAGTCATGAGCTTTGCATCTCTCCTGTAGTTCAACCGACTGCATTCCGCGACCCAACACGGAGAGTATCATGCTCACAGGGTTAGAGTCCTTCCCTCTCCCCAGAAGGACACCAGGAACACAGCTGCCCTGGGTCCGTCCAGCATGCCCTGGGAGTTCTGGCAACCCGCGGACCTCTGCGTGATTCCACTTCTACTGGAATGACCTTGAGCAGTTAGCAGGAAACGTCAAGGACTTGCTTATAATGGATGTTGAGCTGGTCCTCTGGCAGGGGATTCACTGCGCTCGGAGGAAAGTTCCTCTCTCGGGATAATTGGAATTCTATCAATCTTAAACTTCTAATATGACAAGCAAGAAAAAAAAAGTTCTCTGGCCCGAGAAATATGCTGAATATTCTTATATAAGAGTAGCCGAGCTTTTTTTAGACTTATAAAATGTCTAGCAGCGTTTGCACGGGTCCTTTCCCTGGATGGCATCTCTAAGTGGGGAATCGGGGACATTGTATATTTTAAAACCAATACGACTTTTACAGGCAGGGTCCGGCTTGATCTAAGTTCCCTTACTGTTTTCTTCACTGCTCTATGCTGCGTTTGGAGGCATGGCCTCTCCCGGTGCTGGCCCACTGTGGGACCGCCAGCTACGTGAGCGAACACTGAAAAGGCAAAAGACCTGTGTGCTCACACCTGCACTCAGCACGTCTCTGCCTCCCCACCTTCGTCCGTACGTGTAGATGTCAGTGAGCACTGAATCTTAATGAACACACTAGGAGACGGTGGCTGGAATAGTCTCCCTGGGGTGCCTATGCCAGGCACTGTGTCACTGACTGCTGGGGACAACAGCTGCCCATCTTTGGAGTATCCAGTGCCCACTTTTCCACAATCCTCTTCCAGCGCCTTAGAATATAATTATACATTTTAAAAGACTTTCTATTTGTTTATTTATAGGACATAGAATAAAGTCACAATTGATAACTGGAGGGAATTTTTTAAAAAATTCATGAATGCATTAAAATGAGTTTCGTAGTTTATTAACTTTATCCATGAGTACATCTCAAATTCAATGGTGAAGTCATTCCAATGGCCACAAAAACAACTTACCGATTCAAAGATAAGTTACGATATTTGTTAAAGTTTGAGTCCTCATTTCTCTTTCAATTTTTGCTTCTAAAATGATTTCACAGCCTTGTGGTCTAGTTTCAAGTTTCTTCTCATTTTAAGGAGAAATAGCATGGCTAGTCTCTGCCTGTATGGTGCATATGTGACCCCTTCTCCGTATGCTGCTATTCTGTCAGACCGCCATCTGTTCCCCCATGTCACGGTTTGGATCTGGAACGCCTCCCAGAAGCCTCCTACATGTGGAAGTGGATTGATTATGGGGCTGATTGAACCAAGTGCGTTAATCCTTTGGTGACTACAGGAGGCGGGGCCTGGTAGGAGGGGTGGATCGTGGGGCCATAGGTGGAGCCAGAAGAGGACTGAGACCTCTGAACTGTGAGTCACATGACCCTTTTCTCCCTCAGGTTGTGAGTGTCAGGTTCTGTGTCCCAGGCATGAGAAAATAACTAAGACATTCCATGACGGGCCAGTCAGGTTGACGCCCAGAATGGTGGCGCTGGGAAGGTGACCGTGCTTGTAAATGAGCGCTTTGGCCGACAGAGACAAGAGTATTGTCCAAAACTTCTCTCGTGCTTCCATGGTAGCTTTGTAAAGAGGACATTTGAAGGAACGTAGGTAAAATCTCGAAGACATTCTCAGAGTGGAGGCCACGGGCTTCCCAGGGCCAGCTGTCTCTCTCTTGGACACTTTCCAGGCCCTGAAGCTTTCTGCAGCGTGACACAAGCGTTTTCTGCTCCACCTGCAGACACCCCTATTTCTTGCCACCCACCTTCAAGAAGGCAGCCTGCTGAGAGGTGCTGTTGGTGTCTGCCAGCTTGCAGGGCCAGCTGACTTTTTCAGTGTGGAGCTAACATAGGCACAGTTCTACTGAAAACAGAGAATATCCTTTAACCACCAAGTTTGAGCAGGGTTTACAGTCCACGCCTTTGTGCTTTTCTATACGATAGATTGGTTTCATTTTTAAAGAAAAATTAACTTAAACTTTACCGGACATTATCAGTGATAAAAAAGGAAATGTTGTACATTCTTCCTACTGTAATTCCTAAAAGTAACCCTGAGTTTCAGGACCTTCCTTAGCATTGTGGGACTCACACATGCATCAGATTTGGGTGCATGTCTGCACCTCTCAGTTTCTTTTTTTGCACTACCAGGCGAAGGTAACCCAAGAACAGAGGTGCTTTCCAGAGCTTTCCCTGAGGCAAGAGGAGCTATTTCCAGCCTTTTGTTTGTCTTATATCCCAAAGCCTTTCTATTTTTGCCCTTGGGTTAAAAAATGAAACATATCCAATCAAGACCCAGGTGTTAATTATAGAGGAGGGTGGGAAGTGCAACACTGGGTCATTTATTTTTTAATGCATAATTCACAGCGACTCCTGGGTGATGTTTTTCTTTAAAAACAACAGTCCGTACCAGCTGTAAGTTCCTCTAATGAGAACATGGGCCTCTGGTCGCTGGTCTTGAGTGGCGACTTTTCAAAACAAATCTGAAATACTTGTTTTCTAGGCAGGCAGGTACTTTGTGAGTCCAGTCAAAAGTGGCGGCTACACTCGAGACGCGGCACATCAGGCCTTGGCTCTATTGGTGACACGTTTCCAGGGGAAAAGAAAGCCACTGATATATACACCAAAAATACTTTGCTTAAAGACCTCTGTGCCTCAGTGTTAAGCAGTGCCTGGAGCTTCGGTGCTTAATGCAGCTGGAGGAGTGGATGAAAGTTAAAGACGCAGCGTCCCTGAAATCCACCTAAGCACAGGACAGTGGCTGGGTGACGCTCTTCCGCCAGAAGGTCACGAGGTAGACCCGGGAGATGGGACGCTCTGGCCCTGCCTGCTAAACGTACTTCCTCAGAGAGCGTCAGTACATTACGCAGACCCGGGGCAGCGTTCCTGCTGGACACGCTCGGCAGCCAGCAGAGTACTAAGCCCACTGTGAATCATTCGGTTATTGACCCCTCTTCATATTAAGGGTTAGCCCTGTTTAGCATTGAGAGAGTAAGTGTGGTCAAATAGGAGTGAGAGTCAGAATTCAGATCGCATTAAATCAAAACGCTGGGAAGCTTGAAGAAACCAGGCAGAGCCACGCAAGCCGGACCTTCCCGCACTCTGGGGCGACGGAGGCAGGACGCTGGCGAGTTTAAGCCCAACTGAGCAACTACTGAGTTGGCCGGGCCTTGTCTCAACACCAAAACAAAAACAGGCTGGAGAGGGAGCTCAGTGTGAAGGCTTGCATTCAAGCTCAGAAAAGCAAAAACAAAAACAAAATCAAGAACTAAAACCAAAACCAAAACAAAACCATGTGACAAACACAAGAGTGAGCTGTAGTCAGAGGGCACTGGTGGCAGGTTTCCGAGGCTCCTGTTTTCCCGCTGTTTGGCTGTTGTGATGGAGACTGGACGTGAACAGAGACACCGGCCCTGCTCTCCTGCCCAGGCCTGCGCTCCCACCCTCCATCGCCCTTCTTGGCTGTTACTTGAACTTCAGTCTAACAGTTGCCCCACTAATTGCTGGAGAAGAGGTGCTGAGCAGGACCCCAGGACCCGTCCTCAGCGCCCACAGCACCGTGAAGCCCCAGGAGCGTGAGGCACACGGCGCCCCCTCTTGGGAGCTCCCAGGACCCCTGCGCTGCCGTCCAGGAGGGCCTGCTGAGGGGACCTTCCTGGGTCCAGCCTCCTGCTGGAGAATGCAAAGGCCTGCCCAAGCCGGGAAGCCGCCTGCCCAGGGGAGCCTCAGCTTCTGGGAAGGTCAGCAGAGCCCAGCGAGGGGGCTGGCCAGGGCTGGGGTGCTCAGAGCGGGCAGCAGTCTGTGCCAGAGACACCCAGGGAGGGAAATGCTTTGTGGTTGTTTGGGGCACTAGGGGTTGAAACCTAGGCCTTCCCGGAACGACTATGTCCTCAATTCTGCCTCTTCTCTTCTCTTCTTTCCCCTCCTTCCTCTCTCTCTCTCTCTCTCTCTCTCTCTCTCTCTCTCTCTCTCTCTCTCTCTCTCCCTCCCTCCCTCCCCTCTGTTTTGAAACAACTCCTTGCCCAGCTATCCAGGCTGACCTCAAAATCACAGTCCTGCCACTGCCGCCTGCGACACGCTGGGCACAAGCCACGCTGGCCCCAGCCCTTTGCACGGAGCCCCACCCTCAGCACATCCTGTTCTGGTCGGTTGGTTTTGTGTTTGATTTCCAGATAGGGTCTCAGCCAGCTGCCACGTGTTGCAGGCTGGGCTCAAGCGTGCGCCCTCCTCCTCTCTTGGCCTTGCCAAGTGCAGGATCCCAGGCCTGCACCCACGACCTGTCTGCGTCTCCGGTTTGCGGGCCACTAAGGTCCGCTTCCATCTGCTTCACCCATGCTGTAAGAAAGACAATGAAAGTTGACAAGGATGAACGCAAAGTTTTGACCTGAGACCAGGACGTCGCTTGTACGACTGAGCCACTCCTGTTCCTTGTCTGCCCGTTCCTACTCTTCCGCAGAAGGAGAAACAGGAACCACCTCCAGACCCCGGCCGTCCGGCAGGGTGGTCCCGCTGCCCGGATCCCTGAGGAGCCCGGAGCTGTGGGCGCTTGGGTGACCGGTGAATGCGGGTTGAGGCGGGAAGAAGGCAGGGTCGTGGCACATTAGAGCTGGGATGCTGCCTCTCTCGGGGTCAAGCTGTGTCAATGGTGGAAATTGGATTTGACTCTGGCGGCCATATTTTAAGGGCTTGACAAACGCTGAGGTGACCAGCCAATTGGGTGATGAGTCTGAATTCAGTGCCAAGGGACCGTCAGAAAGAGTTAGAGTGTACCGAGGGCAGCATCCGAGAAAACAGGATTTCCAGGATGACGGAGAGATGTGCTGAGTTGGAAATTTTATCTTGCTTTCAAAGTTTAGGTCTACACCTTAGGGAGCAGGGGCTTCACAGGAGCCAGAATGAATCCTGCTTTCCGGCTGTGCAGCCCAGAGCCTGTCGCCCCCCAGGGATCTTCGCTGCGGCAGCTGCTCACGCACAGGTACCCGAAGGCGGGCACCCTCCCTGGCATCCGGGAGAGAAAGCACTTTGGAGAAGAATTACTTAAGTCGTAAAGGGCCTTTTCCATCTGGCATCTACAGGCAGCACCTCGCCCACCTCCCGGGATCGCTGTCAGGAACACGGCAGGGTGAGCTCGGAAAGCAACAGGCGCTCCTCTCCCGGTTGGTAGGGTGCGGCCACTCTTGGTCATCCAAGAGGAGCTGGTGCCAGGGTCCCGCTGGCACTGGGCCTTTGTCTAATTAGCATCACAGACTCACATGCAGTCCTAAGAAGTGACCGCCTCTCCCACGGGCCCTACCCGGCAGCGGCATCTTGCGAAGCCTCAGTCAAGTCAGAAAGCGGATGTCTGCGCACAGCGGGAGGTGGGCGGCTCCTCTGCATGGCGCCCTCCGGTCACCGCCCCGTCTCCAGACAAGCACGTGTCTGCGCTCAGTGATCTTGACCTTGCCAGAGGGCCACGCTGGGACGCAGGGCTGAGGTGCGCACCTGCCCTGCTCCTGACGTCTGCCAGGCGGCCGGCCCCTGGCGTGGTCATCATCCAGGTGGCCAGCTGCCTCGGCCCTTGGTCTCCCTGACTTCCCTCATGCCTGCTCAGACTGGCGAGGACACAAACAACTAATCGGGCAAAAGACGTGCGAGAAGGCGTCCAGAAGCCGGGGATGTTGCGATGGCCACGTGGGAGGCAATTCCCGTTGTTCACAGTCATGGCTCAAATTATCAAAACGTACGACGTCGCCTTGGAACTCCCCTGGTCTGCCCGTTTCTGCTCTTCCTCCTCCTCCTCCCATCACAATATTTCGTTATTAATTGAGATCCTGGGGAAGGGTGCCCAGAGTCTCCACACCGAGCTGCCCTCCAGCTTTATTTTATTTTGAAACAAGTTCTCATTTGCCCAAGCTGGCCTCAAACTTGCAGTCTTTCTGCCTCGGCCTCCCAAAGTGTCGGAATTACAGGCTCAACCACCAGGAGTGGTTACCGTTATCATTACTGTTTTAAATGTGAATCTCCCAGAAAGTAGGAAACACAGGGCTGTGCCACCAGCTGTGGCTACGTTTTCCCTTTCTTCTGTAAAGACTGCTTGGTCCCTTGAAGCTTCATTCAGGTTCCTGAGCAGCGAGGAGCTCCTCCTCGTGGGCACAGGGTGTCAGGGCACAAGCCTGGCCAGGCGGGCGCCCCGTGCCGCTCAGAACTTGGTGTGTTCCACGTAGAGCAGGAGGGCTACAACTCTGGGGTCCTCTCTGCACTGACTTCTCAAATTCAGGAGCGCTCCAGCGGCTGGGCCGCGATTCCATGGCCTTAACGTGTTTTTGTAGCCAAGCCCTGTGGCGCAGGCTTACAATCCCAGCGCTCTGGGAGACTGAGGCAGGGGAGCCAGGAGTTTAATCCCAGCCTGGGTAACTGAGCCAGACTCTGTCTCACAGTCAAAAAAAAAAGTACCACCAAAAAAAATTTTTTTTTGCTTTGACCTGAGATATCGTTTGCAACGATGAGCACTTTATAGGCCATTTCGTTCTGGAGGATCCTCTCCCTTTTCTGGAATTTTTCTGATTTTCACTTAGGATTTGTGTTAGACTTTCCAAAAGGTGTTGGGGATCTGTCTTGGAGACTCAGAATCCTGTCTGCCAGGACTTGGCGAGAAAAGGGACACTTCGGAGGCACACCTGGGATTCAGGTGACAGACGATTGCTAATTAATGCGCTGTCACAGTCGGGCCACCACTCCTGGCTGTCAGTTCCCACAGGCAGGACAGAACTGCGGTGTTCGCTCATTTCTACCTCCTCTCTAGCAGGAAGGTCGCTGAAGAGCTGGATTCCTGGATCTCCACAAGTTCCCAGCATCCTGGAGGAAGACAGAAACGGGAATAGGGCAAAATCAAGCAAGCTTGGTAGAAACGGGTTCAGGATGATATTGTAAAAGTGCAACTTATTTATGAATACAGGCATGTATTCTTTTTTTTTTTTTTTTTTGTGGCGCTGGGGATTGTGCCCAGCGTGCTCATGCTGAGCTGTATCCTCAAGTCATTTTTGTTTTTGCTTTTAAAACAGGATCTCGGTAATCACCAAGTAGCCCAGGCTGAGTTTGAACTTGCAAGCCCCTGCCGCCCAGAGTGGTGGGACAGCAGGCCCCAGCTGAGGTATAAGTAAAGAACTGAGATGGACGTTTGGTTAAAGCTAGAAGTTTTTAAAAATCAGTTTATGCGTTGATTACACTTACTGATCTGTTTATAGTATTGGGATCCTCTTCGCGTTGATTTGCTTTCTTCAACAAAACCACAATGTTTTTATTCCTGTTCTTTCAATATAATTTTAAGAGTTTCCAATTTTTTGGCCTCTATTTACTTTTGTAGGTAAAGATTGCGTAGCTGCAAAATTTTAGATCCCCCTTTTTTGTGATATGAGCTCATAAAGGATACTTACACTTCCGCCTTTTTGGAAGGCAAGCGTGGCTGGCCGTTTGCCTACATTGATGCCTTGGGTTCGCCAAGTTGAGAAAGCTGCCCACCCCGGCCCCGGCCCGTGCTGGGGGGCGACGAGCGCGCTGCGGCCGAGCTCCTGTTTCCTGCCCGCTCTTGCTGCATCCGTGACCGTGCTGGCCGTGTTGGGTCAGCGTCGTAACCCTACCGGGACATCTTCCCACCTCTACTTCACAGAGAGGCGTTCGGGAAAATCCTTTTTTATTTTTCATTCTTCGACATTGGACCAAATTTTGCACTGAACCACTTGAATATTATCATTTGGGTTTTAGAAGGCTTTCAAAATAATATCATCCAATCGCTGCGGCAGACGTTGGTGCGCTGTACGGAGAATCTTATTTCGCCTCGTACCGGTTTTTGATAGCTTGTGATTTTCTACAGTTGTGTCTGTTTCATCTAAACAGCCATGACTGTGGGCCAGACGTCCCCCGGTACCTCTCAGGCTCTCGTGAAAGCCGTGGGATCTGCCGCGATGGCCCTGCTCACGCCTAATGTCTTCATTCCCCGTCGCTCTTCTCTCTCTCCCCATTAGTCTAGGGTTTTCCCCGTTGGTTTCCCCAAAGCGATGTCTTTTGTCTTCCTAATTTTCTCTGTCACTTGCCTTTGAAATATTCTATTGCTGAGCAAGTGCTAGTTACCTTTTCCACCCCCGACTTTGGGTTTACTATTGTACTTCTACTGCTCTCTTCTTGGGAAAGAACCTTTCCAGATCGATTTTGCAAGTGTCTTCGTTTATCAAGAAGCACTGAGAGCTAGACACTGCCCCTAAGCTCTGCTCCAAATGGATCCCCGGAATTCTGACATATCTTTAGTTTTCCAGTCATTTTGGACATTTTTCTTGCTCCCCCTGTAATTGTTTTTCTCTTGTCCATTGCGTATTTACGCTGTCCTGTTTGATTTCCGAGTACCTGGGCCTTTCTAAAAGTCCTGTCTTGGCCGGCCAAGAAATATGCTCTTCAGAACTGCAGTCTTCCGGGTCCCGCTGAGACCCGTGTTGCGGCTGTGCCTTCCGTTCACGCTACTCATTGTTGTGGCTGTTGCCGTTCACGTCAGTGGGCATTTTCCTTTCTTCTTGAGTGGAGTCTGAGCGCTGCGCCTGGTCGGTCAGTGTCAGGCACCGTGGCTACAGCCTTGGTGGGGACCCTTCCCACTACGGCCAGTCCTCAGCTCTTGTTGCCTAGCGACCTGGCAGCTGGGTGCAGGGGGGAGTCTGCATCTTCTCTGTGAGTTCTGGGCTGCGGTGTGCTGAAGGGCTCCGTGCCTCCTGGTGCCTTGAGGTTTGCAGTGAGGGGCAGTGACATCAGTGGCTGGGACATCATGTTGACTCTAGACTCAAGGGCTTTCCCAGAGGGTCATCCACCTGGCTACGGACATGACTACGGACAGGAAGCCTTGGTTGCCTGATGGCCTTCCTGCGGACCATCCATCACAGGGTGGCTGGCTGCTCCAGAGGAAAGAACCCCAGGGAGCACGTAGCGAGCAAGCGCCGGGCTGTGCGTGCATCTGGACTGGGAGGGAGTTCACACTGAGCCACACGCCCAACCCATTTTTCATATTTTACGGTTTTCAGACAGCATCTCACTAAGTTGCTGAGTTGCCCTGGCGGGGCTCAAACTTAAGATCCTTCTACCTCAGCCATTCAGAGTGCTGGGATCAGAGGTCTACGTCACTAGGCCTGGCTCTAGTGACAATCTTTTATGACTTACATGCAGATATCATATTCTGTCATTCATATATCATGCCACTGTAGAACCAGATCAGACTTGTCTGGGTTGGGAGAGGACCATACAGAATACTCAATGTAAGGAGGGGGCCACCATAAGTAATATCTTGAAAATTGGCTACCGTAACAAGGACCAGGCAATTTATGACTTAGAACTTTAAATCTCTCGGTTGTAGAGGCCCACGTATCAGAGTCTGATGAGGACCCTGAACCCTCTGAACCCTCTGCATTTGAAATGGTGCTTTGTCGGGGCGTTCTGCAGGCTGGCGAAGGCTGTGTCCGGCTTTGGCAGGAGGGGTGGAGGGACAGTGGGTGGCGCTGTGTGAAGCCTCTCATACAGACACGGACCCCCTCCTTGGGGCCGGAGCCCTCCGTGGCGGCCACCTCCCCCTACCTCCTGCCACCTTGGTTCTCAAGTCCCAGCGCAAACGAGGGGCACGGTAGCAAGCCAGACCCCGACCGATGTCTTCACGGGAATGTGACGCAGCAGTCTCACCAGATGCCTACACGTGGTGAATAGTTTTCTGCATGTATCTCTCATTGTAGCTCAATGCCACGCGTGTCAGATGGGCGTGCGCCGTCGCTGCTCGCTCCCTGGCGTGATGGAGGGACAGTTCTGGGACGGAAATGCCCGTGCTTCCTGCTTCTGTTCCCTTCCGCACTACGGATGCCCTCGGCTCGTCCCAGCTCCGCTGAGGGGAGTTGGCCCTCGGCCGCCTGGCATGAAGCTAATTACAGCATCAGACACGGGCACAGTGCTGTGGCTTATGAGCGTGAGTTCCCTCTCTGAGAAAGCTGGGGTAGCAGCAGGACTGCTGCCTTCTCTTCAAATTTGTTTTTGAGGTCCTGGGAGTGAAACTCGGGGCCTTTGCACTGAGCTGCGTCCCCAGCCCACTGCTTTTTAATTTACTTTTGAGGCAGGGTTTCGTCTCGCTATGTCACTAAGTTATCCAGGCTCATCTGGAAATTTCAGTCCTCCTGCCTCAGCCTCCCAGGGTTCTGAGTTCTGCACCTCCAGGCCCAGCTGACCATGATTTTCTCTTCCAGGTGGGAGATTTAAGAGCTAGAAAACCTCAGCCTTTGTAACCGTGTGGCCATGTGACCAGGTCGTAGGTGATGGGGCCTCCCGGCTCCGGCACCCACAGGGGCACTGATAGGTAAAAGAGGAAGCTTAGACCTGGGGGTGAGTAGCAGTGCATTTGGAAGATTTCTCAGAGTGTTGGAAGGATGTGTCTGTTGAGTTGGCGCGCATGGTTTTCATAAGGGACGTCTCGTCACTTTCACCGTCGGTTCTTTGCCGGTGTCTTTTCGTATTTGAATGGAGATAATTGGCCACCTGGGACATCATACACAAAGCATCAGTCTTTGAAAGTTATAAAGTGTGTTTGATTGGCAGAGGGGCATATCTGGCTGGCCACCGTGTCTTTCCATGCCCAGAAATGGGAAGTCGCCAGTGCCGAGAACTCGCAGGAACCGGGAAAGGGCCATTCTGGACGGTGTCTGTTTAAAGAACAGACATCCAGGTGAGCAGTTTTGCAGCATTATGGATTCAGAATGGAAAGGCAGGTGATTCAACAGGCCATCCCAGGCACGTGCACGCAGGAGCTGTAGCGGCACCCAGCAGAAAGCCTGACTGTACACCTCCTAGGTCACCCTCCAACGGGGGACTGCAGCCCTCCTGGGCAGACTGGAGTGGCAGGCTTGGTGGCTTCAGATGCGTCACTGCAGCCCACCAGAGCAAACCTGGGGTGTCCTCGTGCCTCCTCTTAGGTCTCTTGCCGGACCCTGCGGTGGCTTTGCGGAGGCTGCTGAGTAAGAAGTTCCCCGAGACCCTGTCCCCAGGGGTCCCCACCCAGAGAAGCTCATTTCTAAATGGAAAGCTTGGATCCTGATAAACAGAGGCTGTGCAGACCAGGGACGGCGGCCCCCGCTGCCGTCACCAGCCAGGGGCAGACTGAGTGTTGCCCCATCCTGACTTACTCCAGCTTGCTTTTGCTATTGGGTTTAGCAGGGTGGCTTTTTCAGACAGGTGCAGAATGCTCTAGAAAGACACTGTGTGGAAGCTCTGGGCACTGGCCTCTCGAGGAAGAAAGGCCTCCTGGGTCGGAAAGGCATCCACCCAGCGAGACCCACCAGGAGGTCGGCAGAACCGCGAGTCCTGCCAGTCTCTGCATTCTGAAGCTGCGGCGGACACGTCTGTCCGGGCGCTTTGTGTGCTGTGCCGTAAAACCTAGCACAGCTTTTGAAGACACAGCACAGGCTGGGCTCGGTAGCACAGGCACGCCGTCTCAGCACTCGGGAGGCTCAGGTAGAAGGGCGGCAAGGCTGAGCCCAGCCTGGGCAACTTAGTGAGTCTCCGAATCAACGAGGAGCGAGGCGACAGCTTGCTGCGGCGGCTCTGGGTCTGATCTCCAGTGTCCCTGCAAAAACATACACAACCAGTGTGGATGCTGTTCGCCAAGATAAAGAAACACAAACTCTTCCAACGTTCCTCAAAATTTGATTAAGTGAACGTATGCCCCTGGTGATGCCGTGGGCAGCCGCTCTGGCTGAGGTCGCTGAGCTTCTGAGCCTTGCTGGCCACGAGGGCTGGGCTCAGAGCCCAGCAGCCATTGCGCCGTCCTCGCCGGTGGCGTCCGCTCCAGTGAGCGTTGAACTTTTGGTGCTGTGTCTCAGGTGCCCTCGTGCTGAGAATCCAGCACACTTGTGAATTTTTCTGTAGGACAGTTAGTTCCGGGAGAAACAGAAGCTGATAGCAAGAAGGCGTAGAGGGAAAACATCACAGATCCCATCCTGGACAACTTAGGTGAGAGGCTGTGGTCCCTCGGTCCACTGCCCGCCGTATCTGTCCAGATCCTGCTGGTCAGGTGAACATACTGCCCCATCAGCTGTGTTCAAGAGAAGGCTGATCTACAGGGATGAGATCACAGAGCAGGGGGACCAGTCAGGGTGCAGAGCTCCCTGGGGTCTCACAGTATGTGGGCCGTCCTCCAGGGGAGGCTGCCAGCAAGGGGCCAGATGTCAGCAGGGGAAGCCCACTGGTAAAGGAAGGTAGTGACCACAATATTTGTTTTACTTCACTTCCTGTAGACAACCATTGGGCAAAACAATTTTTGTATTCTTGTGAAAAGTATATTTGAAAAATCCTATTGTTTTGTTCTTAATAGTGTCAGTGTTTTATAAAATTAAAAGAATTCAGTCACATCATTCCACTTTGAACAGTATACAGGGGCCATCCACATAATTTGCTTGACCTGCAAAAATGCAGGCCACAAAAGAAAGCCTGTATTTCCACCGTTTATGACAAAGGTATCGTTTAACTCCCATTGTCTACCAGTTGCTTTAATTTCTTTATTCCAACAGTGAACCTGAAACTAACCTGCGATTTCGCTCGCAGTGCACACCAGGTCGACGTTAGAGCTGGAGTCATGGTTTCTGACTGCAGATGTGGTGTTCCTCCTCCTCCAGGAACACCAGTGCCACCTAGAGCCACCGAAGGTCAGCCGTGTTGGTCATTATTTAAATGGTGGAGGCGGAGGCCGGAACGCAAGCTGTCTCCTTTTAAAACAACCCAAGCGACTGTAGGTGAACTTCTACAGGGCAGAGAGGGACCACTACGCCTTTATTGAGATGCATGGAGCCCCTGCCCCTTACGGTCATTTTCCAAGTGATCTTGCTCCTCTGTGCCTGGCCAAAATCATGTCCTATCTATCCTTGGAATACCTAGCCGGCCAGCCCTTCTGGCATTGCCAGTACTTAATGTTCGCAGAAGCTACTGCCTTGGCTTAGCCCTCAGGTTGCTTGTGAAGTAATTAAGAAGCTAAACAACAAAATAACAAACTGAGAAGCAGTAAAATGAGCCGAGCCCTGCAGAGTGCAGATAAGCAGGAGGCCGAAGAGACAGACGTGAGAGGCATTTGCCGATGGGGAGGGCAACCGGGAGGAAGGAGACCTCAGGGAGACCCCGAAGCTCTGCGCCGGCAGAGCCCTCCCGGCAGGCGACTGTGTGCAAAGGTCCCTTTGTCAAGCCGCACGCGTTTTCCCTGGCTTAGACTTCTGCGGCTGGTCCGGGTGGCTTAGCCTGGGTCTCGTGGGGCGGGACTTCGTCAGACACGCCATGCTCAGCCCCACCTGTAGACAAGCGCCCTCCCATCTGCCCTGGGCACTTCTCATCCCCTTGCCCCCCGCAGATGTGCAGTCTGTCCCCCATAGTCTACTTAGCTGTCAGCTTCTCTCGGGAGCCACCGGAAACTCAAGGCAAGCTGGCTGGTCCCTCGGCTGAGCAGCTCTGCCTGTGTGTACATAAAGCTTGTGACAGTCCCTCAACCTTACAAGGAAGCCGCACAGCTCCGGGCAGACATCCATCTGCACCTCGAGTCCGTGGCCCCTTCATCTCACTGGGCAAACCTCCCGGTAGGGTGATGGCGTCCCCGGTGTTCGCTCAAACCTCGGACACTAACGGTACAGTGCGACATCGGCCAAACAGGGCAGATGTCCTGATGCAGGCAGCTACAACAAGTCAGAAAGACAGATGCTGAGACCTCTGAGGAGCCAGAGGAGCAGCAGCAGAGCTGTGTGGATGGGCAGGTGCGGCTGGGCCTGCAGATCTAGAGTGCATGTCCACAGAGGGTGTGAACGTGGAGAGAGGGGAAGACCCACATGGAGACACAGACTGAGCCTTGGCCAATGGGAGACTCGTGTGGCTTGGCCACTGGCCCGCCCGCTGGCATCCGGACAAGCCACAGGTATTCAGTTTTCCTCATCTGTATGATCCCTACTGTCCTAGAAAGTCTACAAGTAGACTCCTGCCCGGGGCAGAGGAGGCGACGTGGCCTTGTGCTTGAGTCTGCGGAGATCGTGGCTAGACGCCGCCTCGCCCAGGTTGCTGACGTTCCTCTGGGTGCTTCTGCATGCTGCAGAGCTGACTGAGGGAGCACGGAGCTACTTTTCATCATTATAGAAATATTCTTTGGGCTATTAATAAAGCAGAAAGCAAGCGAGGTTGTTACAGGAATGAACTGCGGAAAGCCGCTGGAGAGCCAGACCAATTTCACCTGTGTGTGATTCTTAATTCCCAGAAGGGAAGTCTTCAATGCTTCCCCTAACAAAATTTGTTTATTTTCAAGAAAAAATACTCCATACGTAGCTCCAGCGTCCGTTCTCAGACACCCAGATGTGCCCACCGCCCGGCTGCACCAGGCACTCACGGTGCACCCGGCACGATGTCACGCTTGCTCAGAAGAGCAGCGCGGCGGCACAGAGTTCGGTAGGTTCTCAGTAAGCCTCAGCCCAGGTTGGTGGCGCGGAGCTGAGGGAAAGCATTGCACAAACCAGGAGAAGCTCGTGCGACGGACGGGTGCATCTATTCCTTAATTTTAATGTAACTGTTGCATATTGAAAATACATACTTAAAAAATAATAACTAGCAAAAAAACTTTTCATAACGTATTAAAGTGGAACGGACATTACAAAGTATATAAATAAGGAAAATAGTGGAGATGATAAAATTATGAGAAATGCATTTAATGGCAGGACCGCAGGCTCTGCCGGGCCCGCCTCACCCGTTCGTGGTTAAGGACTTGATAAACTTCTGTCATTCATCCCTTGCAGACAACGTCTGTCCAACTCACTTTCCCCACTAAGTGAATACAGGTTTACAGCCTGAAACGTCAGCTTCCCGCTGTTGCCGTTCTGTGTTGTGTGAAGCCCAGTACGTAGACCCACCTGGCCACAAAGCCCAGGTGCGGTCCTGCTCCTGAACTGACCCCAGTGGCAGAGTGGTCAACCCCGTGGTGCCCGGGAGAAGAAACTCTGGAAAGGAAGTTGGGTGAGGACCGTGAGAGCTTCAACTTAGTAAGACACTAACCTCTGAGGAGCCCTCAAGACATCTAGCGCACACAGACTATTTTTTAAAAATCTATAAGCAAGAAGTGTTGTAACTTAAAGTTAGAAATTCACATGAAGTATGGAAAAGAAAACCTAAAATAAGCCAGACCCAGGGTCGTCATACTGCCATCCCAGCACTCTGGGAGGCTGAATCAGGAGGATCTCAAGTTTGAGCCCTGCGAGGGCAACTTAGGGAGAGCCTATCTGAAAATTTAAGGAAAAAAGGGGGGTTCTGGGGATAAAGTTAAGCACACGGGCTCCGGATCCCATCCCCAGACCTCCAAAACAAACAACCTAAATTTCACTCCAAGATTGTGATAATAAACCCATCATGTTGGCAGGTTTAGACCTCAATAAAGTAAAATGAAATGTGTAAGAAAATTAAAACAATGAAGTAAAACTGCAGGAAAGCACCGAAACCGGAGAGAGAACCACCAGGAGGACTCGGGAGTCGCGGTGGGCGCGCTGACCACAATGCTCCGTGCCAGGGACACGAGGTTCTTTGCTGGGCACGGAGGCGTGTCATCGGCGCCCGCTCCTGCCTCCCGCGGGTGGATTGCTTTTCGTGGAGCAGCCTTCCGTCTTCCACCCGAGAGACGAGAGCAGCATCCGGGAGCCTGGGTGCCGCGCGGGTGGCGTGGCGACTTCAGGAGCTGATGGGGCGCTGCAGCTCTGGGAGTGGAGACAGGAGCAAACTGGGGCATGGCCAGAAGCCATGGTTAAACTTTGTGACTTACAAGATGAAGAGACGGAAAGGTCTGATCAGCCCGGACCGGAGCGGCCAGGAGGGGGCTGTTCCTGCGGTGCTGGCGGCAGGGCCACCCGGAGGTGGAGGCAGAGCCGCGCTGCCCTGTGCTGGTGGGGCATCGAGTCCCGGGGAAGGCGTCGAAGGGGAAAAGTAGAGGAGTGGCTGGGTCTTTCTGCTCACTGTTAAGACTCCGGAGCCATGCAAAAGTCCGTTCAGGAGCATGCTGTGAGCTGCAGTGGACCCGGACCAGGGGAGTGGCATAGTCACTCCGTTGCTGCCGAGACAAGCACCTGGCAGCCGTAACCTAGAGTAGGCAGGGGCTACCCGCCAGGCTCCAGCCAGGCTCCAGCCGGAGTCATGGTGACCCCCTCCCTAGAGGGCTGCGCTAAGGAGCACAGCGCCCGTGCTGCCGTCCTCTTCCACGCCCAGGGGACTCTGGGGAACACTGGAAGGGCTGCGGTGAGCATCGTGTAGAAAACATATGGCAGGCTGAGTGTGATCGGCGCAGGGCTGGAGGCTGCAGATGGATGGCTTGATTTGGAGTCATCCCTCTGGCCTGCCGCTTGCCACCCGCTGTCCGTGACGAGGCTCGTGTCCAGCCGCCCTGTATCTGTTGCGCTCACCTTTGCAGTTACGTGGTGGCTTAGTGTCGGTCTTACCCGACCCACTTACACGGAATGCCAGGCGTCCTACACACTGCATAGTGAAAAACTGCCCTGACCTTCAGTCCCGCCTATGGCTAGCTAGGACGCGTGCTCAGTGTGACGCTAGGATTTGGGGGAACCTGTAAGCCGTGGCTGACATTTTTCACTCACCGAAGCGTAGTCATTCCATGTGTAGATGTACCTGGTTTCCATGTTCTGTCTTAGAAGTTACGACAAGAGGAGAGGGACCCTCCTCGAGTCAGGGGCAGAGCGGAGGTGTGAGCTGGATTGTGGGGGCTACCTGCTCGACATGCTGGGACCAGGAATGTGCGGTGGAACCCTGTCCCCCAGGCCAGGTGAGGACCAGGAGAGCCCGCAGCCCAGCGGCGAAGCCTAACAGTAGCCAGCTACGTTTTGGGGAGGACGCTGAGCAAAGCCTTCGTGGGAGCAGCTTTGTGGGCAGGTGATGACTGTTACGTGTGAAGCGGTGACTCGTCTGATCATTCTTTCTTTCTTTCTTCTTTTTATTTTTTGGGGATTTGTGTCTTGGGAGTTTTACCTTGACACCATTCATGTGTACCACCTGGCTTTGTCATCATTAATTTAAAACCGTTAGATCGCGCTACTGCTACGGTCCCACTCGCTCATCAGTGAGCAGGAGGAAGCGAACACTCACCTTTCCGTGGCAATACGGTAATTAAAGTGCCCCCCTCGCCTGCCCGGGGTATAGAAGCACTTACCAGTGATGCATTTGTGCAGTGACGGGCTGCCCGCTTTCCTTCTGAGGATATCTGGGCACCAGAACATCAGGGAAAGGGCCACTTTACGCACTCGGGCAACTGCAGACCAGACGCTCTGCATTCGGGTATCCGGAGGTCCCTATCTTTCTCTTCCCTGGTTCGACATAGGACCACAACCAAAGATGCTCCCAGGAATCTCCCCGGGAAGCCGGTCAAGCCCGACATGCTCCCAGTAGCCCAGAAACCCCGAGGACGTGCCAGCCCTTTCCACACGGCACAATTTTCTGTCTACAAAACGAGCCCAGTGCTTCCGATACTTCACCGATGGAGGCGATTTCCCTAACACAGTGTGAGTGATACCGTAATAATAGATTAACTCCGCTCTGCAGAAGGAGGGATAAGTGAGTCACCATTTAATATTTTACCATTTAGGTACATTCTCCAAGGGGCCGCATGACACGTTAGTTACCAGTCCCACAAAATTCATCTGTCACTCTATTTAGCCTATATCGACACATTTACATGAGTAAGTATGAGCAGCCCAAACCGTATTTTAGTATTAAAAATAAAATGGGGATTTTTATCTACGCTTTAGTATTTTTTTAAAAAGACATTTTGGCACTTAATGTATTAAAGAACCTCTGTACCTGTGCTGTGTGCGTGTTTCCGTGTGTGCGAATTTATCTTTAGTTCGCAGTGCTATTGTAGCCGTTGTTACCTCTTCTCCATTAGTCTGAATTGTTAAGCTACAAATACTGGCATTACATACCAGTTGCATTTCTTTAGTGTGCCGCAGGGAAGGATTTTCGGCTTAGCATAATTTTACCCTGTTACTTTCCGTTAACTTTTCTGTACTTAGAGTGTGTATTTTCGTGTGTGTCCGATCATCCTGAAGACGTCTTCAGCTCTCGTCGCAGTGCCATGAACTTCCCACGCATACTGGCGTCGTCGTGGTGAGGGAAAGCAGGCACCATCCCCTTTGGTGGTGTTCGCAAACATTAGGGAAGACGGGTCCAATCTGTAAAATAAACAGAATGAATTCTCACAAGAGAACCATGCTGCTGCCCTCAGCATAAAAAATAGTCTGGGTTTTGTTTGTTTGTTTGTTTGGTTTTGTTTTTTGGAGGAGACGATTGCAATGGTTTGGACTTGAGATGTTCCCAAAGGCTGGTGTTTGGAGGATGATTAATTTTGACGGTTAATCCATGCTGCTATTAGTAGGTGGGGCCAGGTCAGAGGTAGGGAGATCCCTGAAGCTTGGCCCGGATGAGGTAAATGCCTGAGGCATGACCTGGAAGGATGTAACTCCCTTGCTATCTCTGCAGTTCACCTGCTTCCTGTCTCACCATGACATTACCAGCTTCACTCTGGCTAGGCCACTGCCAGGTATTTCCAACGCTGCCCCCATGATGGACCAAGACTTTCCAAAAGTCCAAGCTAAAATAAGCCCTTACCCGCTTCAGTTGTGGGAGCTGGGTATTGTGTCTAGCAACAACAGGAGATAGCTGGGATAAGGTGTAGACAACCCCCCCCCTTGCGTGGGATAGACGGTCCCCACCTCGTGGTAAGCAAGGAGACCTCCCACGCAAGCCGTGTCCTTTGTTTGATCAATGGACTTAGACAGTCTGGAGCTCCCGCATCTAATTTTGTTCCAGACTTCAATGCTAGGGGTGGGTACTACCACACTCAAATCGATTCTGCTCACATGCAGAATGGCCGTTTGAGATGATTTGTAATTGACAACTTCACGTCAGATGCTCTAGCTTCCTCGGGTGATTATTTATGATAGGCTCCCAGGTGTCTTGCTTTATAAAGAAACCCATTTTAGGTTTACATAACACAGCACAGGCAAGTTTTGGACAACCAGCCTTCCAGAAGGTAGACGGTCATGTCCCGCTACGATGGGATGGCTGTGGCTTCCTGAATGCGTGCACATGTTGTGTGAGACGCCACATTTCGGTGATCCAGATTACTTGTTTTCCTTGATAGTCTGTAGGACTTGATGACACAGCCTTTTTTAAAAAGCAAACTCATTTTCTTTTGCCTTCTGTAGGCAAAAAATATGGTTTTATTTGTTCATAATTTGATATAGTGAAGTAATTGGACCGTGGGAGACTCATGTATGCATAATTAAGTTAAAATTCATTTAAGCTGATTCAATAAGCAATATGATAAAAATATTCTGGAACTCATAAATAGTGTAACAAAAACATACAAAAAAGTAGAATTCACTGTATTTTCCTTCATGTTTTTCAAAGCCAGCAGCAAATACTCATTGTCATAATTTATCAAAGAAGGAAGTTTCCAGAAGCCTTTTCCCCAGAAGGGGGCTCTTCTGTATGCTCCCACAGATGTAGATTCCATGATGATGGTATTGCTGAATTTAAGTTGTTTTAAAGTATCAACTATTAAAATGGTTTTAAACCAATTAACACCAAGACAAATATGTCAGCAAAGATTTTTATTTGGGGCTGTCTTCAATGGGTGCATTTCAGCGATGGATGGAAAAGAGTGCTTCCATATAGCCAAGTCAACTTTTGAGGTGTTAGCAGATTATCTAGAAATAACCTAAATATAACTCCACATCAGAAAATTACTTCCCAGAATAAATTCATTAAGATTCAATTCCTTTTGCCTTATTTATTTGAGCAGTACATAGTGAATCTTTCTATCCCGGTACTGGAGGATGCTAGTGCGGTTATTTTTGTGGCAGCCGCCTCTAAGGGGCACACCGGGTTCTAGGGGAACACATTGTGTGAAGACAGGCAGAGAAGGAGAAGCGGCAGCCTGTGTGAGACCGTCACACGCAGTAACAAACGTCCCCCAAATTTCCCCCAGCTCCTTCTAAATTTACCTTTCCTGGCTTCATGAAGTCTGTTGCCCTGACGCTCGCGGTGCTGTGTTCCGTGTTCCTCCAGCTGACCTCCGGTCTGATCCTGGCCCACTTTCCCACCCTTACTCCCGTGACCAGTCGCTTTTATTTTAGTTTATTTATTTGTGGCCATTGTTAGCAGGTTTCTTTGATGGCCTCATTTTCCGCTTTTTCTAGAAGCGAAGCAGTGGCTTCCGCTGGTGTTGTGCCAACGCCCCAGACTGGGCCTCACGTCACCCATGACACCAACCAGGCCCCGGAAGGCGTGTGCTGAGAGGGTGTCGCGTGGACACAGTGTCCACTGCGAAAGCCCTTGGGGTGATTCGCAAGCTTATGCAACGTGTTGGGGTATAAATAGAATTTGTCCCTCTCAGGAATTCTGTGGCTGTGAGGTCGCCATTGGAGAGAAAGTTCATGGGGAACTACGGGGTGAAACTAAGGTCCCCACCCAGCCAGGTCCCCGCACTCCCTGAACACGAGGCTGGGAGGAGTCTTGGCAGCCTTAGGAAAGGCAGGAAGGGAAGACGTTCGGTGGGATGCAGGGGCTGGTGAGTAAAAACCTAAGCGCATAGACCAGGAGCCCGTAAGACCAGACGGAGTCACGTTTCGTAATGTGAGGGGGGAAATTGTGTGGGATTTGGCATCAACTTTGGTGTTTTCAGCAATGATGCGGATTAGCGTCTCGATTGTCTTCAGTATAAAATTGAAATGCTGCGGCCTGTTTCCCACAGTAATAAGAACTGAAAGAGTCATGTCCCACGTTCGGCACACAGAACGGACAGGGGCTAAGCCACTGTTCCAGGGAATAAACGCATGTCTGTTGAGACGTGGTCCTCATAGAGCCAAGCAGGACAGTTACCTGGAAAATGCAACTCCAGTATGGCCAAATAAACTTAATTGGGCCTGATCCTTCTGCAAGTACATATGTGTGTGAAATGCAAAAATAAACATGATAAAAGGTAGAAATGTACAGTCGTAAGAAGGGATAGCGGAAGCCCCGGCAGGCACAAAGCCAAGGAGCAGAATTCCTCATTTCACAACTATTCACCTAAGGATATTCTGAAAACAAGACAAGGAAACGCTGTGGCGACACCCGTGTTCCTCCTGAGGCTCCGAGAGCACATTTCCCGGAAGACAAAGACGTGTGTCCCGAGAGGGCTGGAAGCAGAGCCCCCGATTTGGCTTTCAATTCTGGCCAAGACTTTTCCCCCTTTTTATTAGTATATATGTGTGATACGTCATGGTTGCAAAGAGTCTGGCTATTTTGACACATAGACATTGCATCATCATTACAGTCCCTTCCCCTTCCCATTTTGGCCCTCCCATTACCTGTAACTCCCCGTATCACACCCGTTCGGTTCTATACAATACCTGGATTCTGGGTTTCTCCTGTTGGAGAGACTGTGTGCTGTGTAGCCTTTTGTGTTTGGCACACTTAACACAATAATCTCAAGTTGCCACCATGTACATGCAAAGCCTCAGACTCCCTGTCTTTATGGAAGCCCGGCATTCCCTTGTGTACATACTCCAGCTTTCGTATCCCGCCATCTGTCCATGAGGATTTGGGCGCCTTCTGTGTTTTAGCTGATACCAGCTGTGCCGCTGTGAGTGCGAGTATACATGTATCTGTTATATGTTGATTTTAACTCTTTTGCAAAGATATCCAGAAGAGGTATCACTGAATCAAATGGAATGCTTATGTTCAGCCTTTTGAGGAATCTTCATACTGTTTTCCATAGTGGTTGTGCCAGATTACAGTCCCACCAGCAATGTGGAAGGGTGTCCTTTTTCCTAGCCAAGAGTTTGACTGATTCTGAACTGTGCAGAAGCAGGTCAGATTCAAACCAGGACGACCAGGCCAGAGGTCAGATTGTGTATGACCCAGGAGGCAAAGTGTCCAGGAGGAGTCCAGTCTACTTAAGTGCTTGTTTAAAGAAATAACCCCCGAAGACAAAAGTTGTTTTTAGAAAAGCAGCAAAGAAGCAAAAACTCCCACACCAAAAAGTCAAGATTTCTTAGAATAATGTAATCGTGTGCAAAATCTCTAAAAAGTAGAGAGATCTTCCGCAGAAAATAAAAAATCAAATATTCCAGAAATAAAATAGGGAGTATATAACAAGAACAAAACAAAAATTTAAGGTTTTGGAATTTTTTTCTGTTTTTTTTTTCTTCCCCCCCCCCCTTTTTTTTTTTTAAATACTGGAGTCTATACTCAAGACCTTCACACTTAGTCATATTCCAAACTTTTATTTATTTGTTTGTTTATATTTTGTGACAAAGTCATGGGAAGTCATTATTCTTCCCAGATTTGGATTGAACTTGAGGTTCTCTTGCTTCAGCCTCCCTGAGTTCTGGGGTGACGGCACGTGTCACCATGCCCAGTGACAACAAAAAGGAAGGTCGTTGGAATATCTGAATAAGGAAGGGATGCGTCAGTGAATCTGGAATTAGATCAACGGAAACTCCCGAATCTTAAGAATGGACAAAACAAGACTGAAACAAAGTGTGATTTTTAAAAAAGAGAGCACTACTGTCTTTGAGAATAATAGCAGAATGCGCTGATTACAATTTCCAAAGGAGAATCAAAAGAGAGAATAAATCGGAACATATCTATGAAGCTATAAAAGCTGAAACCATTCAAATTTAGCTAAAGACAAAGTATTTAGGAGGTAAAAAGGGCAGGGAAGCTGTAGGTGGGCACCTGCCAGGACTCCAGCCTGTGCATAGCATGGTCTCATTGCCGCCTGCAGAGATGGAGGAGGCCCCCAGAATCAGCAGAGAAAATGGCACATTGTGTGCAAGGCACAACGTTGAAGTCTTGGCGACTTTCGTCCAAGTTGCCAAAAAAAAAAAAAAAAAAAAAAATCTCGGTGGGAAGACAGGAAGGCAGTTTGTTTCCTGAAATCTTCATTTCAGTACACGGTGAGCAGTTATGTGATGGCTGATTCCTCAAGTAGTGGACAGTCCACCAGCTAAGGGCACAGACCTGAGGCCAGAAGGACTCGCGGCCTCCAGCAGGCCAGAGGTTCGAGGGAGGAGGCAGGAGTGCCCAACGGGAGGGCCTGAGGCGAATTACTGTTGACCGCCCTTATCCACAGCTCCCCTCTGGATGGTGTTCGGAAAATACGAGATGGAAAATTTCAGCGAGAAACAATCGCTCAGTTCTGAGTGGCGCACTGTCTGGAGTAGCGTGGTGAGAACTTCCAAGTCCTTGCTCTGCCCGCCTGCGGCGGGAGCCCTGTTCCCGGAACCTACGCTGCGGACCAGCTGTGGTCACCAGCAGGGTGAAGGCTGCAGCCACGCACCATCCAGTGGAAAGGCAGGCTCGTAGCAAGCACGCAGTGTCACAGCTGGTGCCGTGTTAGAAGTACACCAGTCAAATGATTCAAACGCTGGTCTGTGTTCGCTCCACTTCCTCTTTATATTCCCCTCGTAATTATTATTTCCGAGAGTATACTAGTTTGCAAAACATAATACTTGTATTCAACATGGAGAGTTGGTATAAAATCTTTTTAAAATATGTGTACATAAATTTATGGATGGATAGGTAGATAAAAATGATAAGCCAAACCTGGCAAAATGTTAGGAATTACTGAAATGTGAGTAAATAGTTTATGAAAGTTAAAAAATTCCGAAATGACTAAGTATGCCATTATACCTATTGCTTTAAGTATAACATACCTATGTGGTACAGATTTAAGTTCATTTAATGTAGCAATTTAACATAGACTTCAGTTTGTTTATTGTAGCAAACCACTTCTTCCGTCTTCGATGTAATTGATGGAATGACAACCCGAGTGTCCTTTGAATGTACAAACATTTTCAGTACTCAGCTGCGGCACTGAGATTTAACTTCTCTTTTTCTTTCTCACATTTTCTAGCCTTATGAATCACATTGTAATAGTTCTTTTCTTATGTGGACAGGTGGGTGAGGTCATGTTAAAGAATCTCAACAAAAGATATAGTAAGATACAGAAAAGAAACCTCTTGGCAGATATCCCAATAAAGGGATCCGCTGGCCTCAGAGCAGAGGCGTCGAGATTTGGCCACTGCGAGGGGTGGGAAGCTGAGCTACAGAGTGGTGACTTGAGTGAGGGGAGTCAGGTGCAGAAGACTCAGTATGTTAACTGTTGCCTGGTTTCTCTGATTTGGGAAACGCAGGATGCAGGCATTGCGTAGAACCACGTGGGTGTGGTGGTAGGAGCTACGGGGGCTGGGCAGGATGTGGGAGGCCAAAAATACTCACGTTCAATTAAGCATTATGTATCATATAATGTACACGGCAGTGTGTCCTCGTCCACCTTGTTCGCCAGCTCGGCTGTGACTTCTGGCCCTTCGCCACGGCCACCACAAAAGGTCGACAGTTTGAGTCAGCGCTGGACGTGGAGGCAGCCATGACAGTGCAGCTAACCACACTTGGAGGGCAGATTCCGTAACTGCTTCAGAGAGTGGCGGTATCGATGCTGTGAACGTGCTCACTGCGGGGGAGGGTTTCTCAGGGGTTCGGGGCGATGTAATTTTGCTGTAATGATTTTATATATATAAGCAGTCACCGTACTTTCTGGATTGCACCCTGATGGGCTGCACGTTAACCACTTACTGACTGAGTATCAGACTTCCTGTTACAATGTCATACTGCTGATGTAACCCCTGTTTTACTTAACGGTGGGATCAAAGTGCAAGAGTGAGGTCGCTGGTGGTTTAAGTGTGGCAAAGGCAGGCATGCAGGACCTACTGTAAGCGGCGCTGCGGGGTCCGTGCTGTAACTCCTGCTATGAACTTCTGCGCGGTTCCCTCACACAGAGCACGGCTTTCCGTGTACGGCCTTGCCTTGGCTTACGGGGAGCTACACCCTCAGCCCTTCCCAGCCAGAGTCACCTGACCTCGCAGGTCCTGACACAATTTTCTGGCCTGGGCACTTGGCCAAGTGATGAGGACACCCCTGACCTCCAGGGGGCACCTGCCTCCCTTAAACCACAGCCCACCTCCCCGCCCTCCCAGCCTATCAGCCCCCCCCCGCTCCCCCGGCGCCCTGTTCTGCCCAGTCCTGAACCTAAATGACAGCTAAGCATCTCAGTCCTGAGCGTCACGCAGGCTGAACCACCCACTTCACATAAAAGACCTGCCACCCATAGTCACCACCGTCACCCCACTGAGCCCTGTGCCCTACTCTCTGCCCCTTTCCTGTCCACTTTGTCCTTGTGCCTTACACCCGGGGCGGGGCCGTGGGGCCTGACATTTGACCTTACACCCAGAGCTGCTAGCGAGATAAGGGGGTCGTAGGGCAATAGACTTTAACTCCAAGTTCTTTTGGGGCTGGTCATAGTTTTGGTTGTGCTGAGGTCCTTATTTGATGTAATAGAAATGATGTACATTCTCAATAAGGAAAAAAAAAAAAACCCTACCATATTCTAATGTTGCTAAGATCTCTGGTAGGAAGGAACGTAGGAAATAGAGTCTGTCCAGTACCGTTGGCACTCTCAGAGACCCACAGGAGGCCTTGGCACATGAGCCTCACCCATAAGGCCTATGACCAGAACAGCCAGAAGTACCCACAGCCCGGGACGCATGGAGCATGTAAAGCAACGTTAGCCTGAGGGTGGGACTGAGATGGGGCCACCTGCCACAGTGCCATAGCCGAATCCTGTGACGAGAGTCGGGGGTCAGAAAATTAGACACATCATGAATTGGTAGCAATGTCAAGCCCTGCACACCTGTGCACGTCGAAGCCTGCCTTCCGCCTTTACTGTAAGTGCTTTTTAAGGGACCTCAGAAACAGATAAAAGTATCAAATGAGAACCGCATGTGATTATCTTCTGGAATCCTGCTCTTTTCCTTCTAGTTTCTATAACATCCAAAAAAAAAAAAAAAAAAGTCAATGACTTTCCAGTGACTATTTGGGTCTGTGTACATATGTCTCCCTAGACTTCTTTTTTTTATTTTTAAGAATCAGCAGTGCTGTTACTTTCCATAAATGTTGGATTTCTTCTCTGCAGTGAGAGAATTTTTCTGGCATATCACAGAGTGGACGTGAGTGTCCGCCCACCAGTCTTGGTAGGAGTTTTCACACAGACCCCTGTGGACTCAACTAGCGGGAGAAAGACATGGAATTTCTTATAAATTTCAGTAAGATTGATTTTGAGAAAACAGAGTGTCCACGGAGGGAAGGAGACCAAGAGAAAAAGAAAGAAAACATCAACTTGTTTCCCCAAAATATTGAATATTTGAATAAAGGAGCCAGTATATGCTACAAGCCCGTTCTCAGTGGATTTCCGTGTTTTGTTGGTTTGCTGTAAATATTGTATTACACATGTAATTCAGCATAGAACTTGTAGCACGATATTCTGCGCATCTCTGAGGCAATGACTTTGTCTCTCCATTTTTAGGATGATAAAACGTGAATCTGTGCAGAAAGTCATTATTTTACATTGAGGAGTCGCAGAGCGCAGGAACAGCTCTCTCCTAACGCAGACCAGGAACTGTCTCTGCTTCCTCTGTCTTTCTCTTCATGAGCTCAGTTACGTGAAAACTTTAAGTTGGCAGGAAATAGATTTGTTTACTAGTTCATTCAAAGGATCGCATTTCAGAAATCCAACAGCTCCCAAGAAATACATTCAAAATTCTATATTTTGATTTTGTGAAACTAAACATGTCTTGTCCCTGTGATGGTGCTTAATGTTGCAATGTGCCACTGCAAAGGATTTCCTTCTAACCTTACATTCGCCTGTACTTCATCCGTCTTTGCCTTGAATCTCCGTCATAGCTGTCACGGCTGAGATCTAGAAATGGCCCCCAGGCTCCCTGCACTGGGGGTGGTTGGATCCTGGGCGCTGTGCTCATCACTGTGGCTCCCGGGCTGGTTGGAAGCGGGTCACGGGGGTGTGACCTGGAGGATGTCCCCCGCTCTCAGCTTCCCTCTCTTGTGCATGGCTGCCACGGGGGGAGTAGCTGTCTTCCGCCACGGTGCCACGAGACATTCTCTGCCGTAGCGGCAGCAGGCCGTGGGCTGAGCCCCTGTGAACCGTGAGCTAAGAGAAACCCCTCCCACTTTCGGTGTGTTGCACTAGTGACCAGAACATGGCTACACACAGGGTGAAACTTAAACCCATCAGAAGACAAGCAAGATCCCTGTGAGGATTTGGCCTGGTTGGTCCCTGTGAGTCCCCGCGATGCGCTCACCGCGTGCGTCCTCTTCAGCCGCACACGCAGCCTGGCTTGCTGTCCATGGGGCCGGAGGAGAGCCGCCCCCCATTTCCTTCTGCTCACCACCTTTGCAAACTTTTCCTGAGGAATTCCTGTCTGAACTTGTGGGCTTCTTCCACGTGCTTTGAGACCCAAGCAACTCCCGCGTGCCCTCCTGTGAACTCTGTATGAAAAGGTTTGTGCTGTCCAGTGTTAAAGCATGCTAAGAAAACCCACCAGGACCAAGTTTTGTGGCATGTAGAGAGCCGGAGACTCTGCGAGATGAGAGAGATGCGGAGATGTGGGTCACTTCATTTTGAGTAGATGAATCAACAAATGAATTAAGCCATAATAGTGCTGTCTTTGAAAACGATTCTGGCCTTAGCGAAATGTAAATTTCTCCAATAAGACTAATTTAATACATATTCAGTAGATTCAGACGCTTTATGCCAAACATCGACTTGATTTTATATAGAGGAAAAACAAGAGTAAGATTTCAAAACAAAACTGAATCTTATGGAAAATGTCCGTAACTCTAAAAAATGCTATTTTCTGCTCAAATCTAGTTTAATAATCAATTTCTGAGTTATGTTTTATTTGAGAATATTAACTAAAATTTAGTAGACAGAAAACTGGAAAAAGCTCTTCTTGGCTGAGATTCTGAGTTTGCATAGTTGTGTTTCCTCAACATCTTACTTCTAAAAGTGACAAGGTAAAGGCATAAATATAGACTCAGGACAGTGTTTCTGCCAGAGCCACAGCCTTGTTCTTGGGTTTCTCATGGGGGACCAAGAGGGCAGGCGTGTTTCCGCCTGAGAGAGAGAGACGACCCATTGTAATGAAGACTCCACTCGTCATGGATGGATAATCGTTCTGTGGGTGATGGTTACCAGGACAAGGACTTAGCCACTCACGCGGTAGGATACGAGTGGAGTCCTGTCTCACGGGTTCTTACTGTGATGAACAGGCCAACATATGTGTGTATACATTGGCTAGGTGTGCGTGCGTGTGTGTGCACGTGTGTGTGTCAGTGCATATGTGTGCAATTGTTTGCTGTCCTTTTCCTTTGTGCAGTACAGCCCGAGCCTGAGGCTGGGCGTCTTCTTGCCCTCTCTGCCTCTGCTTAAGTTCTGAGCCACCTTCCCCAACTCATGATACACCATCCTGGGTTTCCAGGTCGGAAAGAACAGAGATGCCCTTCTCTCGTAGACAGCACAGGGCCTGCTTGCCAGGGGTTGCCAACAGTCACTCACCTGGCATGCTTCCCCTCCGGGCATCATCATATTAAAAAGACAATCACCGCACAAAACTCATCTTAAATAGTAAAAACTTGAACAGGTGAATATGGAAATGCATCTGATTTGCTATCTGTCAAGTCAGGGATTAATTACCACTTCAATCACTTGCTTGATACCCGTCACAGGCTGATTTTGACGCACAGAACATTGTGCTGTGTCCTGTGAAGTTATGGGGACAGGCCGGGTACCCGGCACTGTGTGGGCTCTAAAAATCCCCAGGCACAGTGGCACAAGGACGTAGGAACCCAGTTCTGGGTCACGGACCAACTCTAGAGACGGTAGACACAGAGAGGGCCAAGCCCCAGGGAAGGAGGGGAGGACGTGGCTGGGGCTGGACCTCTAAGGAGTGGTCACTCTGACTATGCAGGGTGAGGTCTCAGGGCGAGCACACCAGCCAATGCCTAGAGCCACAGCTGGTAAGACAGAAAGCATGTGACTATTTCGGGAGTGGTTTTCTATTTTGTTTTATTTTATTTATTATGATAAGGTCTTGCTAAGTTGCCCGGGCTGGGCCGGAGCTTGTGACCCTCCTGCTTCAGCCTCCCAGAGTGCTAAGCCGAGCTCATGGGTGTTCTCGTAAGTGAGCCACCGCCCTTCTGCCTTTCCTCTGACTTGCTGGGACTCTGATGTCATCGCAGGATACTGAGGAAGGGTCCCAAGCAGACTCCAGCCCCATGAACCACCCCTAGCATGGAAGAAAAGAGAATCCCTTGCTTCCTCTGTCCCTCCCCAAGCTAGAGGAGAGGCGGTGCACTGGCACCTGGCCCGTCGCCGCTGTGGGCACCATGCACGCCCTTCCCTCCTGTCGTCTTACCCCGGGAGGCTGTGGAGGGGCTGTTCTGAGGAGGCACATCCTTCCTCGCCCCACCCCAGACACGGTCTCGGATTCCTGTGCACGTTTCCTGCCCAGCCTGCAGCACGTGGGGGGCGAGGACCCGGCTGTGGTCGCCCCTTCCGGTGCTGTTGTCAGAGCAGGCTGGAAGCCCTGGGTTTCTGTGCTGGGCTGTCATGGGGCCGTGTTCTGGTGACACTCCTGCCCCTATGGTGGCTCTGTGGTATCTGCACACGGAAGTGGCGGCCTCAGTCCCGACTGGGAGCACAGAGGAGGGAGGTGCCCGGCCTCCTGGAGAAGCCCAGAACTGCACCATCGCCCAGTGTGGGGCGACTCTGCGGCCCTGTAGGTGGCAGGGCACACCCGTCTCCCCCTCTGCTGGCGGCCTGGAGGGCCGCGCCATGCCACCTTGACTTGCCCTGGCTCCATGCCTGCGGCAGCCACTCCGTGTTTGTGTGGCCCCGACTCAGCTCCCGGCCAGATGGCAAGTGTGGCCCCTTCGGGGGACAGTCTGTGCTGACAGCGCATCTCTACCAGCCATCGACGGACAGTCGCTCGGTCGATTAGCTTCACCAGGATTGCCGGAGGCTGAGAGGTCCTATAAAAACTGACCAACTAATAGACTGTGTGTTTTTCCCAAAGGCAAGCTTATCTTAAAATTAATTTGATTAATGTATTAGTTTGGGTTCTTCCAAAGGAGGTCTGAGGACAGAGATAGTCCAAGATGGCGGCCTGCACGTGCAAGAGCTGGAGTGTCCAGTAGAACTTCCCTCTGGACTGCAGGACAGCCGGCGAGAGTCTGTGCTGAAGATCTGCTGCGTGTGGCAGATCGGAGCACGTAGGCAATTGCAGTGGCGAGAGCTTTCTCCGAGGGAGAGGCTGTGACCATCTGTTCTTCCTTCCTTATATACCACTGGAGACCCAGTTGGCCCTCCCACATCCGGGTGGGTGCCCTTCCCTCACTGGCCGGCCCACAAGTCACTCACACTCTAATCCAGGCTGGTTCTCAGTTCCCAGTCTGGGCGTGGTTCCCAAACCCTAAGGCAGGTGCGGTTCCTGATTCCCTCAGGTTGACCTAATCTCTCCAATGGTCAATATTAGGAAACTGATAATAAACAGTTTCTCCTTACTACTACTTACTTATGTATATATGTATGTATGTATGTATGTATGTATGTATGTATGTATGGAATGTGGTGTGACACAGAGGATACAGTCCAAAGCCTTCACATTGACCTATATCCTCAGCCCCTGTTCAATGTCTGGTTTTGAGACAGGATCTCCTGAAGTTACTACTAGTTTGGCCAGGCTGGGCTCCAACTTGCGATCCTGGCGCCTCCGACGCCCAGTGTGCGGGGACCCCAGGCCTGCCCCGCAAGACCTGGCTGCCCCGTTTTATTACTGTTGCGTCACACTGACGAGTGGCCTTTATTCTGGCAGACTTGTACCCGCACTTGGCACGCTCACCACCGCAGCCCCTCGCCGCCTCTCGTGCCTAGTCTTGCGTGGTTGTCTTTAGTGGGGTTCGAGATGTATAATAGATTCTAATTATGCACAGGACGATGAAAGTGCAGCAAGCACAGAGCCAGAGCACGCGTGGTGGAGTCAACACACCCAGAGGCCACTTTACACAGACGCTTCCCGCAGCCCCTCCCTGCTCTGATGCAGCCTCAGATCTTGTGCCAACACTGTGCCCTCCCTTCCGTGTCTTAGGCAGCCTGAGGGAGCCACAGGGCTCCCCCAGTGGGAAAATGCCACAAGACGGGCTCAGTGGGTGCTGTGTGTCTCCCAGGGTTCTCGGTGCTCCCGGGTTGAAGCACAGGTCCACAGGGCCAGGGCTCGTCCTGTGCTTGGCTTAACTTGGCTCTAACTCCAGCACCGGATTCTGACTGTCCTGATTACTTTTTCATTGCTGTGACTCAATACCCGACATCCCCAAGTTTAGGGGAGGAAAGGTTTATTTTAGCTCACAGTTTCAGAAGGTCACACTCCATTCAGGGGTGGCCGGCAGCCATGGAAGGACATGGCAGAGGCAGAGGGGGAGGCGGCTTCTCACAAGATCACAGACAGGAAGCTGAGTCAGGTTGGGCTGAGACCCGTCCTCCAGGGAAGGCAGGAAGCAGCTTATATGTCCTTCCAGGTCTCCTCCCAGGGATCAGCCCCTCCTGGATCCAGCTGTGGAAGGTGTGGTAAGCCCCCACTACACGCCTGTAATCCAACTTACATGCCTGTAATATAATTTACATGCCTGTAATCCACCCCTCCAGACTAGGCTCCAATCTCTCAACAGCACATGGTTCCATAGACCAACTATAACATTCAAATACATGAGACTTTGGGGGACACTCCAGATCCCAACCACGGTACTGACCAAGCTGGCGGTACACTGGAAAGGGAGGGTGTGTCCATCTGAGGAGGAAACTGGGGTCTAGAGACGGGCCAGCGCCAGGCTTGTGCTGTGTTACGTTCACAGTAATAGGGCCTTAAATCTCCAAGGAAGAGGTGGCGTGCGGATGGCACCGCGCACGCCGTCTGTGGCTGGGAAAGACACTGGAATGTTCTGCGTCTGTTCCCCTGAGTCCCTCGGAGCTCAGCCTCTGTGCTCACAAGAGGTTATTCGTACACTGAGTGTTCTATCCAGTGTAAAATGTGTCGGCTGGGGGCGTAGCTCAGTGGTTAGAATGCTTGCCTAGCATGCCCAAGGCCTTGCGTTGAATCCTCCAACGCCACATAACAAAAGATTAGCTGGGCATGGTGGCCCACAGCTGTAATCGCAGCGCTGGGAGCCTGAGGCAGGGGGATTTCTGGGAGTCTGAGGCCGGGTCCTGGAGCCCAGAGGGACTCGGGTAACGTTTCCTTCTTCCCTCCATCTCTTTCAACCTCTCTGCTCGTCATGCGCTCTGTCATTTTTTCTGAAGCCTCTCTTCCTGTTCTTTGATAATCGCCAGCAAGACTGAAATGCTGTTAGATTTTCATCACTGTAGTAAAATGCCTAAGATTAACTGATGTATGTTAAGTAAAAGCACAGAAAGGCCATCCAGGATAGATACGGGCCACACCTGGAGTTCACAGGCCGATCTATTCTGGCACGAACCATACTCACAGTTTACCTGGCCAAGATGCCTGACATGTTACCACACCCAGAGTTTATGTGGCCAAGGTGCTCTGACACATGGGAGTCCGGTCTTTCCAGTGGAGTTCCTCCCATGGAAGTTCAACTCAAATGTGGACCTCTGCTGGATTTAAAAGCTTAAATATTAATTTACTACTCACATCTTGTATTAAAAGAGGAAAGATTTACTTCCATTCACAGTTGCCATGGTTTCACTCCATGGTTGGCTGGCTCCCAAGGAGAAGAGCCATGGTCGAAGGCACAGCAGGCACAGCACAGCAGAGGACAACCGCCCACCTCACAGCAGCCAGGGGACAGAGGGCCAGGGAGAGGCCGGGGGACAGAGGGCCAGGGAGAGGCCCGGGGCAGGCGTGGACTCCAAGGCCGCACCCCCAGGACCAGTTCTCTAACATCACCATCTCCACTCCCTCTCCTTCAGTAATGCCAGTAGAGCCCTCATGGTCCACTTCCTTCCCCGTGAGGCTTTGCAAGGGTCCAGCTAGAGCCCAAGCAGCACAGAAACCCACCAGATCGAATCAGAGAGCCACGTTGTTGGTCCGCACCATGGCGGGACGTCTGTGCGTATCGGGATCTTGTGTCACAGACTATTTTGGTGCAAGGGAAAACCGAGTACAGAGTCTATATATCTTAGATATTCTTTTCACATTTTTATTCAAAGTCTTAAATTTTGATTATTCGCCATTTGCCTATGAGAGGAAATTTCTCTATATTTGCATACGCTCTCTTGGTAGAAACATCTCCTGTTTTTAATCAATCCTCCAGTTTTCTTCAGTGTCAGTTATTTGAGGTACAAATAGCCTCCAGTGAATATTTATTTCCTGAATTTTGTTATATTTAGACATTAGACATCCAAGCAAATCAGTTGTACATGACAGGGCATTTTCATCTTCAATTAATGCATGGTGATTTAAAATTTTGTATAATTATTTCTGTGACATCTATAATTACATCAAATTGTTTCTCTTTTGCAGTTTTCCATTAACATCTTTATCCATTAAATTTAGGGGGTTATTAACTATGAGCTGATTCTGGCTTTTATTTCTGTGGAATGTTCAGTGTGTCGTGTCGTCTATGGATGTTTTTCTCTCCACAAAGAGCATATGGTTTGGAACGTTGACATTGACCCACATGTAAGATCAACTAATGGGGAGGATTACACAATTCGTAATTCTCATGGGGATTATTTGCTTTTAATCTGAGACAAATTTTTACAGAATAAAATACTGTGCTCTCCTTAAAGAAAAGCAAAGATATGAAAATGATTTTAGTCAGTTTCAATTGAGACAACTCATTCTGTTTTTCCAAAAATATTTCACCACCCAATGATCAAATCGCATCATGTCCACTGCTGGAATATATGGAGAAACTTGTTTTCCAAGTTGCCGTAAGGTAAAAGAGCCACAGTTTTGTCATGATTTAATCCGCGAAATTCAACCGCAGTCTGTGCCGCTCGTCTCCCTGTCCCCCTTGCTGGAGGAGGGCACGTGCGCCTGCGTGGGCTCCTGTACTCGCGCAGCCCGGCTCTGCGCAGAGACCCATCTGACACACGGCTCTTCAGAGCACGGCCCGGGCACGCCTTGGGCCTCTCGCCCGTGGGGTCCGGCTCCGCTGCCCGGAAGTGAGGCCGTGTGTGCCACCCTGACTGCATACAAGGCACGTTTTTCTCTTGCCAAATAAGTGAGTCTGTGTGGGGGCCAGGTCTCCGTGTTACTCAGGACATCTGCCGCGCCGTGACCTCTGTGCGCATCCTCCGGAGCAGTCACTGCCGCGCCTGCCCGCTCCCACCCGCGGGGACTCCCTGCGGACGACGCCCCATGCGCAGCGCTGGCTGGTCACGCTGCGCCCTCCCGGTCCCGGCTGCGCTCCACTGGGGCCCAGCCTCATTCGGGTGTGATTTATTTTCCTGTTTTTACCCCTTCGGGAAGTAGGACGGTCAGACTCTCTTTCTTTCCAAAAATTGTCTTGTTTTCTTAAAATGTGTGCGGTGCTTCGTAATTAAAAATCCAACACGGGTCTCGCTCGCCAGAGGTGCCCCTCTGCCCCGTCCTCCGCCGCCCGTTCTCTGCCGTGTTGTTTCCTGTCCTGAGGCTTGAAACTGAGGCGGGGCGGCCTGCCCACCCGTGCCCTTCATCGCGGGGGCAGAACCAGAGGCTGGCGTCCCAGTGCCCTGTGCCCGCGCCGCCCCGCGCCGCGCCCATCGCCTTTTACCCGGGCGGCGCGCCTCGCTCCTCAGGGCCGCCTTGAGTCCTTCCCACTGGCTCCGGCCCCCGTGGCGTCTCCACGCTGCGCCGCCCCTGCCCTTCCTCGCACTGGGGTGGGGGGTTGTGGCCGCCCACGGGGAACCCCGCTTCCACCGCCGTTTCCTGGCGCCTTAGCGTGCCTTGCTTTGACCGTAATTCGGAGTCCCTAAGAGAAGAGACTTGAAAACTGCTCTCCTCCGGCGCGGCCGCTCGCGTGTGCGCCCGTGTCGTGGGAGTGTGTAGACTGTCACCTTCCGCAGCGGAGGGTCACGGGAAGGGCTCGGCGTAAGCAAATCACCGACACAAAAGCCCCCGGGGGCCCCGTTTCCCTGCGAGCGAGCGTGTCTGATGAAATCCCACGGGTTGCGCACATGCTGCTGTGAACAGAAGTGGCCCTGCTGCGGGGGGAATCTCCACCCCCTCTCTGGCGGCCTTCCCTCCCGTTTGGCGATGGATGTCGATGAATGTCGGTGCTGTGTTTTGTTGGGGCGTGGTGTTTTCACTTTTCCCTTGGGAAGGGATTCGGTACACCGTGGGTTTAATGGCTTAAACAGTGGGGCTAAGGGTTTGCTGTGATCACCTGATTAGGACACTCAGTTGAGACCGTGCACACTCGCCGATCAAAAGCCTTTCGGGGGATTTCTGCAGGCCCCGTGGCATGACAGCAGGCCCCGTCTCTGCGCGTGGGCACGGCACCCGGGGTGCAGTGCAGGCAGTGCTGTGCCCAGAGCGCTTTCAGGGAGCTCCGGCGCCTCAGTGGGCATGTGCCCGAGGGTGCAGTGCCCGTCTCCCGAACTGGAATTCCTTCCCTGAGGCGTCTGTGGAATGAGGCAACATCACTCAAGGAAGGATTAAAGTGAATTAAAAACAGGGCTCGAGTGACCAAGGAAGCAGTTACCGGCTGCTTAACGTGTCGTCTTCCCTGTGGGAGGCGCAGGGGCCACTCGCAACTTTCAGGAAAAACGTTGCAGGAAACGAGATAAAATGAAATTGGCAGCAGTAACAATGGATCGAATTTGCCGGGTTTTAAATCACGTTTGCTCACCCAGTGCATCGCTGTGTTGGCGGTTTTCGGGTATCCGAGCCTTAAATACCGCATAGGCCGGTTGTCACGTCTGTCTGCCTCCCATGATTCCTTACACTCGTGCCTTCTTTTCTCTAGAATTGTTGAGGGTTTTATTAAGGGAGCATTTCGGCATTTTTATTGTTTGTGACTGGAAGTGAAGTTTCTAATTTATCTTCAGTTATATGTGCCACATACATATATGTGCTTGCTGACATAACTCATGTCAGAATCTGAACACAAGTTAATAGCGTTGACAATTAAAACCCTCCATCCTCATGTCATACATGTACAACTTCATGCTACCAACCAAACAACTTTACCCATCAGGGGCCCCAGCCCCCTGACTGAGGACCAGTGCCAACCTGTGGCCTTGGAGGGACACTGGGGCCAGCAGGACAGCGGGCACAGCTCCACCGCCTCTGACCAGCACAGCCCGGTTAGGTCCTAGCGCCACTGCTGAGCTGCCAGTGCCGAGCGCGGCTCTCCCGGCCCCTGGGAGACCCGTCCCTTCGACTGCAGGTCTCTGGTGCCAAAAAGCCTGGGGCCTGTCCTAGTTACTGACTCACTGCTGGGGCGAAAGACCTGGCATCTGTAACTTAAGGGTGAAAAGGCTGATTTCAGCTCCCAGTTTCAGAAGGTCTCAGTCCACGCAGGGGTGGCTGGCAGTGGGGGACGCGCACAGTGGAGGGCTGCTCAGGAACGCTGCCCACTCGTGACGGCCAGGAGGCACAATGAATGAGGAGTTCGGCAGACCCGCCCTTCCGGGTCCTGCCCCACCGTTCTGCCCCTTCCCACCAGGCCTGTCTCTTAAGAACACATGGCCATCCCACAGCGTCCGAATACAAGAGTCTTTTGAGGGACATTCTAGAGCCAAACGATAACAGGGCCACTGCTAAATTATTTTGCTTTTAAAAACTCCTTACATTTATTTCAAGGCTCTGACACCTCCATACACATCCTTACCAGATGTGGGAGCAAACCGGTGGCTGTTCCCAGTGGTTTGCTTTTGTCCAGCGGGCTTTCAGAAATCACGTTGTTTTTCCTTTGCCCATTCCCACCCAGCGCGTGAACTGCTCGAGCCTGTAGGTCTGCATTATATGAATAGTCACAGTGATCATGTAGTTGAGCAGATGCATATTTCATGAGCACCTGCTGAGGGCTGGAGACAATTTTAGACATGGCATAGACCCAGGTGGACAGGACACCCGCCCCAGGCCTCCGCAGTTCAAGGTCTGCAGAGCTGCTGGGCACGATTTACAGTCCCTCTCATAATAGAGTCAGGAGAGCAGGTATTTATAGACCCGCCGCGTCTCATTCAGCCGTCCACCTCCCCTGTGAAACAGACACTGATGAGGAAACGCAGTAAGCAAGCAGCTAATGAGCTAATGAGAACAGAGGGAGGGACCGGCATGCCTCTGTCCTCTCCTGCGACCCCTGTCCTTGGAAACCAGCGCCTTTCCTGACTTAGCTGAGAGGTAGATGAGCTTGTATTGTAAATTCTGCTATGATTAAGGTGGAAACATCATTTGCAGCCGAGAACAACAAATAAGGAAGCCACTAAAGTGGACTAAAATGCCCCAGAGCTGGACGCCCGTGCTGCCCTCCCCAGCGCTGTGGGACATCCAGGCAGCAGCGGGAGAGGGGCCTGCACCCCGGTCCCTCTGAGCCTATGAGAGGGACGATAGGCCCGGGAGCAGCCACGTCTCCGTTCCTGTTCTGTAACATTCAACACTTTCACTATCTGTGCGGATTCTTCTCTATTAAAATTTCCGTCTTATGTCGGTTGTAGGGAACAGGGGGAATTATTACTATCATTATTTTTAGTTTTCTGGGTTAACTCTCTGTTGGGCATCTTAAGACCTGGGTGTCTATGGACGTGTCTTCTCAGAGCCAGCCTCAGGGGAGGCCTGTAGACATTCAGTAACCGCCCCTTGGAAACGTATGTCAGCGCACCTCTACCCCTCCTGGAACGGCCCCGCACAGCCGGGAGCCAGTTCTTTGTTTCTGTTGGCTTCTCTTCTGTTCAGAGTGCTGCCTGCCTTGAGGACGTTGAAGTGTGACATTTGTTCACAGGGCCCCAGCATTCCGTGGCCCGTGGCCTCTATGTCTGTGGTACAGTGTGCTCACCTGGCACCACACGGGCGTTTCTTTGGAGCAGACAGCCGTGCTGTTGGTGATGAACTCAATTCTCATGTAGATTTTCGTGCTGTATTCAACAACAAAGTAGATAAAAATGTAGCTGAGTCTGAATTCAAGGCTCAGTGTGAGCTGTTGGGGTTTCCTGCTGAGGACAGTGCCTGGCCGGCACCTCTGGCAGCTGTAAGGCAGTTGGCAGGTTGTGCAGGTGGCTCCTACTTGGGGAGGCGCAGTTCACGTGGACGCACCGCAGTCAGCACGCACCTTACGGGGAGGAGTAGCACTGACAGTTAGCAAGGGTGACAATGACCCTAAAGGTAAACGAGAAAGGTTTCCTGGTGCAGTGACCGCCTGCGGCGTCTGTCCTCCGTCCTGGCTCAACCCACTTACCTTCGTGTCCTCTAGGTCAGCCATGGTGCTGCAGGCGTCAGGATTTCACCATGGTCAGGGTTGCATAGGATTCCGCTGTGTGTCTATACAGAGCAAACTCTGTTCACCGGCCCATCCGTCAGTCGATGGACACGGGCTAATTCTGAGCATCGGCCACTGGGAGTCACACCACCGTGACCGTGGGCGAGCAGGTGCCCCTTTACCACTCTGGCTTTGCTCCTTTGGAAGCATGCCCTGCCGTGGGACTAAGGGGTCCCACGGAGGTTCTGTTTTGGGTGTCTTAAGAAGCTTCTGCACCTGTTTTCATGGCGTCTGCATGCCAGGGGTGTGCACGGGGTTTCCCACCCCTGCCTCTGCTCAGCACTTGCCAATTTCTGCCTTCCTGAGGACGGGCACTCTGAGCACCATGAGATTGTGGTTCCGGGCTGACCTTGAACACACAGCAGTCATCCGGCCTCGGCCTCCCGAGTGCTGGAACTACAGGTGTGCGCCACCACACCTGGCCCCGTATGGCGTGATCTTTCTCACGTATTGGTTGGCCGCTGTGCTGCGCTCTGCCTTGGGGGCTTGCCGGTCGGGCCAGCTGCTCCCTTCAGATGGGGCTTGTCTTCGTTCTTCGTTGTTTGAGTTCCTTAAAAAGTTGGTCTAAGAGAAGTGGACAGGCGAGCCCTGTACCTTGGAGGCTGGGAGGGCCGGTCCCTGCCGCCGCTGCCACAGCAGAAGGTGCGGCCGGCCTGAGGGCTTGTTTGACAGTGGTGGTGTGATGATGTTTGATGATACATGTGTTTCATAGTCACTGGGGGCGGGGGCGAGTGAACGGGGAATACATGTTAAAAACCAAGACCTCAAATCTGAGTGTAAACTGAACTGAATCTTTCATTTGTGGGTGCAAGGGCGGAGTCTCAGTGTGTAGTCTACGCAGGTCCTGAACTCACTGTGGAGCCCGGGACAGCCTTGAACTCACAAGCAATCCTCCTGCCTCAGTCTCCTCCTGAATGCTGGGATTGCAGGTGTGGGCCACCACACTCGGTTTATGTGGTGCTGGGGAATCGACCCCAGGGCCTTGTGCTCGCTAGGCCAGTGCTCTAGCAGCTGTGCTGCTCCTCCAGCCCCAGAACTATTTATTTGTGGTTGCTAAACATGCTTTGTAGAGTGTTTTCAGAAATTATTTTTAAAAGCAAGAACTGAGCAAGGTGTGACGATTTGAATAGAGATTTTTACATTCACACCAAGAACATTAAAGAGGGTAGCACTAACTGGTTTCTTGATAACTTAGTTTGAGCTTATTTAAGTCATTTCCTAAGAAGTTAAAATACTTCTAGAAATCACCGAATCCCCGCACCCGTCCCTGGGAAACCTGCATGCTTTCCTCAGTTTTAAGATAAACCCATAAATGTCGCAGCAACCACACCTGTGCCCACACACGACGTGGGCCACACAGGCATGGGAACCTAGTTTAGTTCCTTTGGGGATATATTTTATTTGAAAATTTTTGTGATGGTCTCAAGTGATGTGAGTACTTCAGAATAGCAGCAGATTGGTTCTGGACGCGCCTCACCGACGCCAGCGAGGTGGAGGTGACGGTCTCAGCGCCGGCGGCAGGCAGGAAGGTCAGGACGGCAGCAGGAGGCCCTGGTTCTGAGTGGCATGGGGACTCTCGGCTCGGCAGCATCCACCTTAGCACGCTGCCCTGGGCTGGAGGAGCAGCACAGCTTGGGGGCGTCCGGGGGTGCAACTGTCTTCTAGCGCAGATCCGTCGATGAGGGAGATATTTCTTTCTTCACTTGAGGTTTCATCCTTCAACATCAGTGGAGCGTTGATTAGGGATGTGGGTTGGGCACACACGCGGATTATCAGGACACGGAAGCCTCTCTCTGGGTTTCTGATACTGATTTTTTAGCTCTTGACTGTCAACGTTTTTTTCTGGTTGTGACCATGTGGGATGTCGCTGTTACTTTAATAACACAGATATCACGAGGAGGGTGGAATCTAAGGAGAAACATATTTTCGTCTGTTAACAAAATGCATTTGTTTACACATTAAAAATGATTGCAAATGTTTGAGAATACCGATGTTCTAAAGAGGTTTTCTGCTGAGGTTTTTAGATGCTGTTAAAATGGCCTCCATGCTAGAAATGTGCTAATTTTAAGAGATCAAAAGTGGCCCCTACTTTGAGATAGAATTGATGCCCAGTAGAAAATACTTCTGTTAATTTGTGCTTTGGTTTTCTCCTCCCCCGACAGTGTTGCCGAGCCACACGTGCGGGAACCCTGGGGAGATCCCGAAAGGCCTTCTCTACGGGACACGATTCAACATAGGAGACAAGATCCGGTACAGCTGCCTCTCGGGCTACATCCTGGAGGGCCACGCCATCCTCACCTGCATTGTGAGCCCCGGGAACGGCGCCACCTGGGACTTCCCTGCCCCGTTCTGCAGAGGTACCGGCCATCTGGGAAGGGGAGGCTGGTGTGTCACACCTGCCCTGAGTCACAGCTTTGGGGCTGACAGTCACAGGTTTCCACTTAGATCAAAATAGGACTCTTGGGGTGGGTGTTAGGGTCAGGATGTCAGCTTACTGCTTCCAAATGATACGTGACGTGAGAACCCATGGTCAGGACCCCTCATCGTTAACACACGTACAGCCATGTAATCATGGGTCCACTTATCTTTCGGTGCTGGGGTTGAGCCTGGGGCCTTTGCGCTGAGCTCTATTTCAAGCCATTTCCTTATTTCGAGGCAAAGTGTCACCAAGTTACCAAGTTGCCCAGGCTGGGCTCACACTTGAGATCCTCCCGCTGTACCCTCCCAGAGAGCAGCGATTATGGGCTTAACCAGTTATGACATCTGTCAGATTCCCAATTTCTTTCTCCCCGCTCTTTTCCAGTCTTCACATGCGCCTCCCCATTCAATGGTCCCTGGCCACAGTGACCCGAGGTTTTTTTACACACATGTACGTCCTTTGCCGGTCGATTTCTGTTTATCACGCTCTTTCTAAAAAGTCAAAACACCTCAATAATTAAATTTCATCCCTGAAGGCCTCTCACAGCACTCCGGTAGTCTGTAATACGAGGATCGTCAATGGCTGTTCGATGCCAAGTCCCTGTTGTTGGGGTGTACTGCAGGCCCACAGCCGCTCTTCCTGAATTTCTGAGGCTTTTAGCATTTTGATACGATGATTTTATTCTTTCAATCCTTAAGAGATCACTTTTTGAGCTTTAGATTTTGACTTTTCTAAGAAAACTCATCTCACAGCTCCCAAAAATTAAGTTCGCTGACACGCAAAGTGGTTTTGTTGAGATGCCATTGCTGCGCGATGCGCGCCACTGGGACCTTGCTGTTGGATTCGCACAGCCGCCCCGTGGGCAGCAGCACGCCCAGCAGCTGAATAGGAGTTTTCCTCTCAAAAGACAGTGGAGGGGGCCGGGGGAGAGGTGAGCCCCGACCACAAGTCTGACTTTGAATCTTTCCTTTTAACTATGCCAGTCATAGCCTCAAATCTACATCATCCGCTGGGCTGGGTCGGTCAGCCCTGTAATCTCAGCACTCGGAGACTGGCGCAGGAAGACTGCAGGTTTGAGGTCAGAGCCTCACCTGGGTAGACTTGTTACTTAGTGAGATCCTGTTTGCAAAAAAAAAAAAAAAAAAACAGAAGCAGCTCAGTGTACAGGACCTCCCGCACTCACACAAAGCCACAGATGTACACCATCGTATGATACGCTATTAGTTTCATAGATGTGTTCTCTTTTAAGTCAAGGCTATTTAACGAATGTTTGTGTATTTCATGTTTCTCGTCACGGCTCATGTTTTCCTGGGGCTTCTGTGATCCACACCACTTCTCACATGGTATGAGATGGCACCTGCTGCCCACTCCCGTGCGGGCCAGGCATTTGTCCCACGTTTCCTTTTCACAAGTAGGTGTATCGCTACAGATGCCTCTTGCACACGAAGAGCCTGCGAGGCAGGCAGGAGGAATGGCCGGGTGCCACGGGAAGGGGTCAGGCACAGTGGCCCTCTGCCCCGTGGCCCCTGGCCCCTGTCCCATGCTCCTCCGTCCTGGAGGATTCCTGCAGCCTTCTGGGTCGGCATTCCCGGTGTGCTTGCTGGCGTCTTTCACGTCGCTGTGTGTTCGTGAGCGCCATCATGTCCCATCTGTCTTGGGGCAGGACAGCGGTGCCTGGTAGTCCAGGCCTGCGTCCCACTCTGCGGTCCATCGTTCGATCTCAGTCCGGCCGCCTCTTTCCTTCCCAGCTGTCCCCTCTTTATCCCGCATTGATATGTGGGCTCCATGTCTAAACTCTGAGTCCCCGCCGTCCTCACCAACGCAGGTGTCTGCGCAGCCTTTCTCTCTCAGCCAGACCCTCCCCTGTGGCCCTCCATGCACTCCGTGACCCCCTCTTAGCTGCATCCCACACCGCCACTTAGGGCACCATCCTGTCTTCTGCACGGTTCGGTGTCATCCGGGTGCTGACCACCAGTAGGCCTGCAGAGACCACCAAGTGTCCCTCCAAGCCGTACGTCCCTGGGTCGTGTGCTGGGTTCTGCCACGGTGGGACGTTTCCACGTGGGAACCAGCAGACAACACCGAGCACGTTCGGTCTGCTTTGGGTTTGACCCAAGACTTGGCGCCCCAGCACCCACCTCTGCCAGCTCCAGCTGCCGGTTCCTCATCTCCCTCCCTTCTTGTAGTTAGAAAACTCACTTGCTAATCCAGACTGAGGGCCAAATTCCATGCGTTTGTTACCATTTCAACCCCTTTTTAAATTACTTAAAGTTCTACTTTCTGGGGCCTTTGTTTTGTTACTAGCCCATATTGTAACTCAATATCCTAATACTCTTTTCAATCAGTTTGTAACCTGCTAGGAGCTGAACCTGGTAGAACCGTAAGCAACTCCTCTCCTTTCTGCTTTCTCCTTTCTCTCTCTCTCTCTCTCTCTCTCTCTCTCTCTCTCTCTCTCTCTTTCTTTCTCTCTGTCTTTCCTCTACACAAAAACTCAGCCTAATCTAAACCATTGCCCTGTTAGAACTCCTACTTCACTCCAAGCACTTTTCCCCCTTTTCACTCTTTCACTGACTCTTCCTGATTCCCCCTTTACGTGTCTTCTAACAGCGAAGTTGACTTGGCAATCTGCCAGTTATCCTTCCTTTTATCAAGTGTCTGTAAATTCCAGCTATTCAAGTTTCCTTCATCATGATAGATACTTTCTCCTACATTACAAATGAACTTTTTATTAAAATATTTTAATATGTCGCTCGTGAGGTTTCAAAGGACATTCAGTGCAATAATTTGCAAGACATGACATCGTTTTATCGATGCGGGTAACTGACTTGCGAAGGAAGAGTCAGTGGCCTGATTCTTAGGAGCGTGAGGAAGCGGCGCTCCTCCGGGAGCCGGCGGTGCGGTCAGCAGCGCGGGGCGGCGGACTCCGAGAAAGGCCTTGAGCCCTTCCTCCGCTTTCTCTGCTCCTCGCAGTCCTGGTGCTTCGGGTCTGGGAATTACTCGGCAATTCTTCTTGACGGCCGAAGGAACGAGGCCGCGTCAGCTCACGCTGCTTTCAGTCCAGGGCTGTGAGACTTTGCTCTTCATTTGACCCAGTCACATGTGACCTGCACAGTAACATGGAAGAGTGTCTGCTCTGTGTGGAGCCCTGTGGTGCTTCTCACAGATGAGGGACACGCCAGTGGCAAAATGGCAGGTCTCTTCTCTGAAATGAGACATGGCCGTGAAGCCAACTGATCTTTGAGAATGAGCTCAGCCTCCCGCGTGCTGGAGTTGCAGCAGGGCACCACCCTGCCTGCCTGGAGGATGGAGCCCGGAGACTTGCCCACGCTGGGCAAGAGCTCCAGACACAGAAAACACCCCCACCCCAAGTTTCCGTTTGTTTGGGCGTACGGTCTGTAGTCCACAGAAGAGCAGAGTTTGCCTCATTCCTTCAGTAAGGCTCACGCTGGCTCTGGCTGTCCCAACACATACATTTAAGATAAATATTCACCTAAATATGTCAAAACATATTGTCACTGTTACGTGACAGCTTGGGGAAATACAGGATGTGGCAGCTGTTTTTGATTTTTTTTTCTTGTTTTAGGAGTTGACTAATTTTATTCATGTTGAGACAATTGTGTGTTCTTGGAAGAGGGAAGAACTGTCACCAAGCAAGTCGTCACTAACTAAAGCCCAGAGGCAGTTCCAGGGGCTCCTTTAATAGACCCGCTAAATAATGCGCGTCCAGCCTACCTCTAGAGGGCGCCTTTAATCGATAAGCCTTACATAATGTGACCGCAGGTGACAATATGTCACTGGTGGGTGCTTCGTGATATGTCAGTCAAGCCTTCCTACAGGCAGACGTTCTGGGGCTGGTGACCCAGGGCTGGAAGAGGATGGGGGGGGGGGGCGTGACTGTGGGGCCTGGGAACCCTGCCACATTTACAGGGCAGCTGGTGCCAGCCATCACGTGGCAGCAGTGCCCAGGAAGGAGGGATGTCACGGGATCTGTCCTGTTGGGCCAGCGTGGGGAGAGGGATGGAAGGGGCCAGCTGCCTGCAGGGGACCCCGCTCTGTGCTAAGCAGGGGGTCTGAGCCTGTCACACCCAAAGCACTGCTCGCACGCAATGCCACCACTACGCGCAGCGCAGACCTGGCCCGCACGAGGCGGTAAGCTGCCAGCACGACTCTCAGCCCGTGCGGTGGTCGCGAGTCTCCAGACCATCAGCCGAGGGCGATGGTCATGTGATCTCGGTGAGCTGCACCCGGAGCCGGCGCGGATGAGCAGGGCCTTGTCTTCTCTGTTTTGAACTGCACGGGGAGCGTAGATTCCCAGCCAGCTGGGTGTCCAGGCAAGAGGTATTCTCTAAACTTGAAAATGAAACTTTTCTAAAACTTGGGAATTCCTCTGGGGCAGCCCAAATCCTTCATTTCTGCTTACGTTTAGGATTATTCTGCGCATTCCTGGGAGTCGGAAGGCTCAAATTCTGTCTTTTATTAAAATGTTCTCTTCCTCGTGGATTAGCTCAAAAGCATGCAGACTTGTTTTGGCTGTGTCACCTTTCCTTCGAGTGCAAGATTTTATAAAATTGCAGTAGGAGAAATACACGAGAAACAGCTGCTCGGGTGGCACTTCGTGGGGGCCACTCCGCAGCTCCTTGGTCCTGTTGTGCTGCTGGCAGCGTCTGACTTCTCCACTCTAAAATCCCAGGAGCACAGATTGTAAAACGCTGAGTGACCTGATTCGATATTGATAATTATCTTCTTTGAAATTAGTTACTAAGTGCAAACTTTTAGAATCCCGTAGTTACGCAGCGGTTTCGAAACAAGCTTCATTTTTGGTCCTACATAATGTGTTGTTAATAATAAAAGAAATGATGACATTTTAGTTAATTAGACTCCCACATTGTTCACATTCCCAGTTTAAAAATTCAACCAATACAATACAACCATACAACTAAGCTCAAAAGTGTAGGGCTGGGGGGAGGGCACAGCAGTTAAAGCACTTGCCTTGCCAGCACAAGGCCCTGAGTTCGATTCCCCAGCACCACATAAAGCTGGCGTGGTGGAACAGGCCTGTAATTCCAGCACATGGGAGGCTGAGGCAGGAGGATTACTGTGAGTCTAAGGTCAGCCTGGTTTACCTAGTGAGTTCAGAACCAGCCTAGAATACAGAGCAAGACCCTGTCTCAAAAAAAAATTAATATTGAAGTTTAAAAATTGGAATGTGCTCATAGTTTAACATCTATGAAATGAATAGAGCTGCTAGCTTATTAAAACATTAGTATTGTCTGAGTGTCAGCGAAATAACTTAGTTTAATAGTAACCCATTTACATTTAACTTTTTTATACATAATTTCTAAATCCTTAAAAAATGGCTAACAACAGAACTTGAAATTATCTTTCCAGCTGTTCAGCAATTTGCTCATAGTAATTTCCTTAAATGTTTTGCTGGCTACTTTTTTTTTTTTTTTCGGTCTGCTCTCACTGTGTTCTCCTGAAATTTCTCTTCTCGTCTACTGATTAAATCAAAAAGCACAAACAAACCAAAATCCCTGAACGTGGGGCTGGGCTGCATGATCACACCAGCAGAGCAGCGGTGACACGGGAAAATGGTTTGTGGCTTGCTGGAGTCACTAAGCTTTCTTCCTGGCAGTCAATTTTTGTATGAAATACTGTGCTACTACGAGTTTTGCTAAGTTCTATGGATGACTCCTTTTTTTGAGCCTCATAATTGAGAAAGTCCTTATTTCTATAATGACACTGGCCTGCTTTCCGACTTCTTCTCTTGGGTACAGTGCGATCTGAGTCTGCAGATACCCATGAGATGGGAAGGCGAGTGCAGAGGTCCTGGGCCGGCGCTTGCTGTGGCTCTGGTCCCAGGGGACACTGCAGCTAGCCCTCCTAGGAAGGGTGGTTGGAGAGAGGGGCTGGAGATGGAAACAGAGGAGCTGGAGGTCTTGGGGTTCAGCTCACGCAGCTCCCTCCAGGGAGTGGCAAGGTTTGATTTATCTTAGCAGTAACGTTGGTCGTCAGCGGTCTTTAAAGTGATTAACAGAACATTAAAAGCTTCTGGTTAAATATTGAAATGATTGTGTAGAAGAGACTTCAGAGAGGAAAGAAAACGGAAGGAGGAGGGTTACCCCAGGGTATGCGTGAGGATGTGTGTGTGTGCGGAGGTACGTGGTTACATGTACACACAGCTTTGTGGTATATGTGCTGTCTGAGTTACTTTTTCTTTGTGAAACAGAATACCTGACATCCATAGTTTAAGGAAGGAAAGGTTTACCTCTTGCTTGTATTTGAGGAAGTCCCTGTCCATCTGTGGGGGCCCACAAGGCTGGACGCCCACTTGGAGGCCTGGTGGGAGGAAAGCTGGCTTTGGGCAGGGTAGACAGGAAGCCACAGGACTGAGGCAGGGTGCAGCTAGCGAAAGTCCTTCCAGGTCAGGTCCCAGGGACCCAGCCATTCCGGGGCAGGTGGCTTGCCCCTTCCAACCAGCCCCACCTCCTGCCAGCACACGGAAGCCGTGGGTCCTGCATGACATCCCCACACATGAGTCTCCGGGCCTTCCACGTCCACAGCACAACGTGTCCACCAGTGGAAACCTTTCTACCTCAGAAAAGAAGCGGACCCCGCCATGGAGGCTGCGCAGGTGAACCTGGAAGACTTCTTGGTTTTGTTTTGTTTTGTTTTGGGTGGCACTAGGGATCCCAACCAGGATCTTCCCAGTGAGCTGCATTTCCAGCCCATTTTTTTCATTTTTAATTTTGAGACAGGGTCTCACAACGTTGCCCGGGCTGAGCTTGAACTTGCGATCTCCAGGCTGCTGGGACTACAGGCCTGTGCCTCCAATCCCAAGTAGAGGACATTCTCCTCAGTAAGCTAAGACAGGCACAGGAGGACACATACCACGTCGCCTCACTTGCGCGTGGAGTCTTACGGAGTCAAACTCACGCAAGCGGAATGGGGGTGCCCTCAGTCTGGAAGGAGGGAGTGGCCAGGGGTGCGGAGTAGAGAGTAGGTGGTGAGTGAGTTCCAGCGGTGAAACAGAGAATGGCGACTGTGGAGTAGGAATGACATCTGCTGGAAGGGAGCACCCTGTGTGGTCGCACACATGTGTGCGCGCACGCGCACACACGCATAGCTTGTGAGATCCGGCGGTAGGCAGGTCAGCTAGCAGGCAAGGGTGGGTGACCTGCTCCCTCGCAGAGAGAACAGGAAGGTTGGGGGCTCTGCGCACAGCACGTCTGTCCCCTGCTGGCTGTCTCTGCCAACCCCGTTCCAGAGTTCCCACCCTCTGCGTGCAGTGCATGAGGTCCCGATTGTGGAAGGTGCATCCTGCCTCGAGAATATTTAAAATTTCCATAAAAACAAAAGCAAAGCAAACCCCCAAACCGTGGATCACTCACGGGGAAATAACGCAGCAGTTGCCTCACAGAGGACACAGACGTGATCGCGCCTTGCTGCCGTCAGTACTGCATGCCGATCTGCCCATTGCCCTGGCCAGGCGGAGGATCTCCGCTGGTTCGTTCCTGCCCAGCCTGGCTGGCAAGGGCTGAGAGCGGCATTAACGGGTGATCTGCCCAGATATGGCCCACAATTTCCCCAAATCTAGCTGTCACCCTCGTTTGGCCTCTTCTGTAGAACTCTCCACAGTAATTATTTGCTTTTAGCCCTTCGTTTATTTATGGATAATTAGAAATAAAGCGTTTGCTAATAACTCGTTCATAGGTTATACATTTTTGTTAATTGTTTCCATGACGGATCCTCTAGTCTGCTTTGTGAAAATCCATCTCAGCCGCCCAAACTCTTCCAGGTGGAAACAGGATTTGCCCTGTAAGAGGCGTAACTTGCGTCTGGCCCACATATGTTCTTCACCAGCATGCCAATTCTACGGCGAGGAAACGTTACACACAATGCCCACTGTGAATCTATTGCGGCAGTATTGATTTTTATGTCCCCCTAAAGACTAGGTCGTTTCAATTTAGAGAATTTAATATCTGTCCCCTGATCAAGTTCATTGTGTGTTTACCTTGTTTTTCGTGGAAAACAAGTGTGTAATGTCCATCAACAAAGGAGAGGAGTGTCAGACGGTGTTTCCACGGCTCTGATTATCCAAATCACTTTTAAATGGTTTAAGGAGGAAGGCCAGCTTGTCCCTCATACCCAGCGCACGGGAGAGGGGCGGGCCGCCTGAGCCAGGCTGGCGGGTGGACACCCGAGGGTGTGCCTGAAGCACGAGCTGGCGACATCCAGCGCTCCTGGCCACCACGCCCAAGAGTGGACTTTGGGTCCCACGCCCAGATGGAGCCGCTCCCTTGGAGGGGGTTGAGGACAGCCGGAGCCGGCGGGGAGGGAAGGCGGGAAAGCATGACGCCAGCGGTGCTGGTCACACGGGTGTGGGTGCTTGTGTGGGCAGCGAGTACAGCCTGCTGCTGGGGCTTTCCGGGTGGTCTGTGAGTATCTTGCCGGGATTGTCCTCTCAGGAGAAGGAAGCGGCAGTCGCAATTTCCCGAATTCCTTCCCTTTGTCATGGCAGGCTGCCCAGAGCATGCAGGTCTGGCTCTGGCGTGTCCAGCTTCAGGGAGAGCAGGCTCCTGGGGTGAGGGGAAGGCGGCGAGGAGAGGCGTGGCCCGGTGTGCCCACTGCGGTCAGGGGCTCTGCAGAGGGCGCCGGGCTGCGGGGGCAACACTGATGTGCTGCTGTCTCGAAGGATGGCACTGACGCACACACCAGCTGGCGGAGTTGTCCTGTTGCACATGTCCACCCACTCAGGTGTGAGGGGACAATTAGCGTGGACTGAAGCTGTCCATGGTGCTGGCCTCAGGCCCTTCGCACACACAGAAACCCAGTGCCCAGCACTGCTGAGACGCGTCCCCACCCTGATTGCTTTCCTGTTTTCCTTGACTTTGAGACAGGGTCTCCCCAAGTTGCCCCTAATCAAGCTTTCAAGCCTCCTGCCTCAGCCTCCTGAGATCGCAGCTTGCACCAGCTTAAATGTGGTCTTTTTGATTGACGGGTGCTGTGTTCTGCAGAGTCTCGGTGCTTGATAAACCTGAAAAAAGGTGGTGTTCCTGGGCTCTCTAGATCATGGAAGAAACGTAAGTCATGATATAATCCATGATGATTCTTTATCTGCATATGTAGGTTGAACAGGAAAGACATGAGGGATTGTGTAGGCCACTCTGGTTTAACACATGGACTTAAGACTGGGGCAGTGTCAACTCTAGAATAAACATGCCCAAAATATGACTTTTCTCTCTATATATTTTGTCATGATTTTCACCCAGTGATCTAGAGAAGCCTTTATTTGTTAAGCCCTTTCTTGATAAAGCATTGGAGACTTTTTTAATCCCTGTCACACCTTCCATGATTATTTTAAATTTCCTGCACTTCCCATTTCCTTTCTCCGTGATTCAGTATTTATTACACGTGTGTGGGGGCCTGAATGTCGCTGGCTCTGGACGACGTTTTCACACTGCGGACGTCTTAATGCTTTCTCCCACTTAGAGTGATGCGTTTTGCAGCAATTCATTCTGACATTACTTATTTGATCCTGTTATTTCATTCCTTTCTCAGTTTTCCACTTAATAGATTTCTTTTTTTTTTTCACTAAACAACCAAAATTTCACACTTGAAACCTGCGAAACCAGGACAGTGGCAAACGTTTTCTACAACATTTGTGAATGTCCTAAGTCAGAGAGGCCACATCCAGGACATGGGATGTGCTGTCAGGCACCCAGCGTGCTCAGCATGCGGAGGCTGGGAAGGACAGCTCACCTGGGACAGGCCACCGTGCGTGTCGCCCTCGTCACTCCTGCCGACTGGCCCGGGGTTCTCAGTAATGTACGCTGATATTAGAGACATCTGTCTTGTGGTTCTTGCTGATGGGTTTTTTTTTTAACTTTCCTCTTGGCTTTTGTACATTTTTTTGAAACAAGATCTTGTTCTGTAGTCCAGGCCAGTCCTAAGCTCACTGTGTATGAATCTGTATGATCCAAAACTCATAGCAGTTCTCCTGCCTCGGCCTCCTGGGTGCCGGGAGTTCAGGCGTGCACCGCCATGGCTGGCTTCATGGTGCCGGGGGATCGGACCCAGAGCTTTGCTCCAGCTAGACAAGCCCTTTATCTGCTGAGCTATGCCTCCAGCCCTGGCTTTTACACATTTTAAACTTTAGGGTTTTTTTTTTTTAAAAAATACATTTAAGGGTGTATTTCAATATTTGTTTCAATTTGAATATCTGTGATAAAAAGAAAACGACTCTTAGGCTGTGCTTGTGGCTTTTTATTCATTCTGGACTACATCCTGCTTTAACTTGATATTTATATTTTTGTGTATTTCCTTGAATATAAAATTAAATAATTATAGAAGTATCCTTTTGGTATATTATAAAATATTTCCCACTGTGTTAGTTTTCTTTATTATATTTTTACTTTGAAAAATATTACATACATGGATTTGTTCACTATAAATTACTTTGTGTCAATAATGCTATCTTTATTTTATTGAGGTAATAACATTATTTTTGTTGTACTAATGCACCCACAATTTTCCACACTAAAATGTTCATTTATGCGCAGCTTTATTTATTTGTTAACTTACTTACTTAGGGACAGCATCTTACTTTGTAACTGAGGCTGGTCCTGAACTCGCTATGTAGCCCAGGCTGGCCTTGAACTCACAGCAGTCCTCCTGTCTCAGCCTCCTGAATCCTGGAACGACAAGGCATGTGCCACCATGCCTAGTTTATGTAGTACTAGGAAATCAAGCTCAGGGACTTTCATTTGCTAGGCAAGCACCCCAACTTCCATGCTAATCCTCCAGCCCCTGTGTATAACATATTTATATGATACTTTCGAATTTTTTCCAAATTTCTACACACTTATTCCAGCATGCTTTTTTACATAATTTCTTCTTTCCTGTCATTTTTGATGAATCTGGGTCCTTATCCCATGAGGTCTGGAAGTGCAGGCTTCTCTCTCGGCTTGGCAAAGACGTTATCCTTTAGTGCTGTGGGGGGGAGATGCAGCGTGATATCTTTAGTAGCTGCACTAGAAGATAAATTCACAGCTAGAGAGGATTTCCAAAATTAAGTAATTCATTAAATTTAAATAGTGTTGCTAGGTAAAAACATGCTTTGAAAGCTGTTTATGGTGTTGTGTTATTTATCTGAAGGAGCAACTTATAGATATGCCTAAATATCAAAACATACTCATGTATTTTTTTAAAAAAACATTTTACTCATTGAAAGTAGATGCATCCCTGAATCAAATGCAATTATGTGTTTCTCTGTGAAAAGCATTGCAATTTGGAAAGCAAAATCTCTTACAAATGCAGTGAGAAAATTAAATTTCAGAGGCTCTGACAGGCACGTGTCCACGGTCCTAGGATTCTGCTACAGCCTCACCTTCTGTTCTACAGAGAAGTTTCTGTGGCTGAAGGTTCCGCCCAGCGAAGGGGCAGGGCATTTCCACTTGTTTATCTCAGAGGTTCAGTACTCAGAAAAGCCGCCACCGGACTATCTCAGTGCTGTTGGGCCCCATTTCACAGGAGGGCCGCAGTACGATTGCTAACACGTCGGGCTGAGGATTAGCCTGGCTCAGTTCTAAGTAAGTTACTCTAAAGTGTTGTATGGGTGTTGACATAGCTGCCGAAGAAAACGAAAGATTGGAGAAGGATCCATTTTCTTCTCTGCCTACTTATTTTATCTTTCTCTTCCACTTTCTCTCCTCTCTCTCTCTCTCTCTCTCTCTCTCTCTCTGTTTCTTTCTTTCATCCACTCCTTTCTCAGGGACGTTGTCCTGAAACCTTCCCTGGGTCCGCTCCTGCGGTCAGTGGCTGCAGTCCTCTCTGGAGCCCGTGATTCGGTATCTGCTCTGGGTGGTGGGACACGCTCCTCCGCAGCCCGCTGGCTTGTTTTCTAAGTCCAGGACCACGTGGACCTTTGGGGCTGAGCTCTTAGACCTGGACGACCCAGACACTAGAAGTAGAGGTGACACTGAGGGGACTCAGGTGAACCCCTCTTCGGTAATACTGGGGATTAGGGCTCAGGACCATCATACTGACCTACACCCAGGACCTATCTTTTACTGTTTATTTTGGGACAGAGTCTCACAAAGCTCTCTCTTGTCTAGTACTGGTCAAACTTGCAAGCCTCCTGCCTCAGCCTCCCAGACTACTGGGACCACAAGCCCGCTCCTTCAGGCCCAGCTCTTGTTTAGACGTAGATGTGGTGTGCCTGGCCGGGGGTGGGGTTAGGGTTAGGGTTACGTGCGAATGTAAGTAAAGGGTTATGGTGTGTTAACCATCATGTATGCACCTATGGTGTTTGTATGCATGAAAACATACAGATATGTTTACATAGGTAGACATATTGTAGAGTTACACACACAGGTTAATCAGTATTCGGTATAAATATCCCTCCCTGCTAATTCCATCTACCTCATCTCCCTAAATAGATGGCGTCTATATTTCTTTAAAAAATAACAAAATATATTAACACTGCAGTAACTTTTTTTCTGAAATACTGAGGATCCAAACCGGGGCTGTTGCACCGAGCTGCGCCCTCAGCCCGCTGGTAATTTTTAATTTGGAGGCCGGGTTTCACTGGGCTGCTGTGCTGCCCACTCTGGGCTCGACCTTGGGGTGTTGCTGCCTCAGCCTCCTGAGTGCTGCCGGGATCACAGGCCAGCGCCACCGGCCTGGCCGTCTCTCGTTTATTCACTCGTACCCCGGGTCCCGGAGGCCGCACTGTTAGCCTCGCCCGCCCTGGCCCTTCGGTAGATACTGTGACTTAAGCTAATGCCCCGCGAGCCTGTCATGAGCTCAGCGCGCACGGCAGAAGGGGACCCTTCCCTGCGCCTCCACTGTGGGTCCAGAAACCACTCGCCCCGGACCCCGGGAGACAGCCGGGCGGCCCGTGTGCCGGAGTCCCGACACTCAGTGCCCTGCCCTTGTGTGCCCTGCAGCGGACGGCGCCTGCGGAGGGACGCTGAGGGGCACCAGCAGCGCCATCGCCAGCCCGCACTTCCCCTCCGAGTACGACAACGGCGCCGACTGCACCTGGACCATCCTGGCCGAGCCGGGCGACACCATCGCGCTCGTGTTCACCGACTTCCAGCTGGAGGAGGGCTACGACTTCCTGGAAATCAGCGGGACCGAAGCCCCGTCCATCTGGTAAGTGCCGGGCAGCGGCTCCCGCAGGCCCAGCCTGGCTCCGCCTGGCTGCTGGGACTAACGCGGTCCCCGGGGCGCGTCAGGTTGGAGTTCGGTGCCGGAGAGCCACCTGGGCTCACGCGATCACGCTGGACTGAGGCGCCAGGGGAGCTCTGGGTTCGCTGTGGCCAGAGACGACACTAAGGGTCCTCTCCTCCGGCCCGTCAGCAGGCAGAGGCAGACCCGGCTGAGGCCCGTGGCAGCGGTTCCACCGGGCCGCAGGTCCCCGGGTCGGGTGGTGCGTAGGAGCACGCCTTTGTCCTCGGGCCCAGGCCGAGCAGGCAGCACAGGGACCGACCCCGGGGAGCCAGGGCCGCAGCCAGCAGGGGTCACTTACCTGTCGCGTGGGATGCCGGTGACCCCAGAAACCAGAATGCCTTGATGATGGTCCACTTAGCTATGGGGGTCGTGGGGCTGTGTTAGCCCGTGGGGGGCGGGGCGGGGCGTAAAGAGGAGAATGGAAGGGCTCAGGACGCGCCTCTGAGTTTCCTGTGAGCTGGACCATATTTTAATTTATTAATCGTTTTCATTCTTTAAAATCACTTCCGTTGTCTCCTTGTAATGATCAACACACTTGGGATGATTTTGTCGGGCTAAGGAGGCGTCCAGGGAAGGGCGGCAGGCCCTGCGTGTGTGGACACTGCGCTCAGCTCTGTGGGTCTGCGCATTCATTGTGTGGTCAAGAGGTGGCACACACACCCTGGGCACGTGGCTAAAAACGGGACTGCTTCCAACCAGTGAGTGAATTGAATTCTGTTTACAGAAATGTAAGGACCAAAGCAGAAAGCTCATGTCTGTGGGCAAACCCTTTAGTGTGTGTGTGTGTGTGTGTGTGTGTGTGTGTGTGTGTGTGTGTGCGCACGTGCACGCGCGCACGTGTGTGTGTAAGCATGTGCACGTATTTGTGTTTATTCATGCTCTGATTAGAAAAAACTTGTCTCCATCTTTGCCTTCAAGACTTTTGTTTTAAATTTGATTCCCCTTGAACAACACCTTTAGATTTTTAAGAATATTCATTTTCTTATTTTATAGAGTTTTAACTTTAAACATTCTAGCTTTTGGTGAAACTATTATCCATCCTGTTTTGTTTCTGTTTTTACATCAGAGTTAGTGACAATAATTAGACCCTGTGGTCAGGACTGGCCAGAATTCAATGCTGGGTTCTTCCCCACAGGACCTCTTGACTCTGGGAAACATTGTTTATAACATCAGAAGCCAGATTAAAATTTTCTCTTAGAAAAGTCATGAGTTATTCATTGACTCGGTATTGATTGTTAGGAGAGAATCAGGTATCGGCACGCTTTTAACAGTGAAATTACAGCATGTGTTTTGGTTTGGGAGTCTCTGGAGATGGCGAAGACCAGAGGTGTACGGCGGATGATTCTCGGGTGTTACGTGATTAAGGTTCAGTGCGGCATTTTTGATGATTGTGGTGCTTCTGGGAGTGGGGTAAAGGCTACTCTGGAAAACGTCAGATTAGGGGAATGGTAGAAAAGTGAGGATGATAATTGGCATCTCTGGAACCTGGTAATTCTTTTGCCAAGTGAGTTCATGTAAGAAAGGGGACGTCAGGTGTGGACGTCCCATCAGTGTGTGAAGTGGACAGCGGGTGGGTGTCGATGACCGCGTAGCAGGGCCCGGAAAGGCACAGGGCTGGCCGACCTACCTCAGACCGGGACCCCCTGCGGAGAGGCCAGTGCTCTTCCGTCTGCGCTTTCTTGCCGAAGAGACGTCTTCTTACGGACAGCAGCTAGCTCATCCCCGCGGAACCCCTTGTTCCACCATCCCAGCAGCCCCCTTGAACAGTGTCCGTGGGGCCACAAACAGCACACGAGGGGGCGTGGAGTGCTGTGAGGTGTGCTCTGCCTGCCGCGTCCTGTGGGACCCCTTCTGGGTGGGGTGGTGGGAGGGCAGTGGTGACCACAGTCGTGGAGAGGTACAGGCAGGCAGCCCGAGATGTTCTTCCTGTCTCCCCGTTCTCATGTGTACGATCCGTGGCACTGGGGACGGAGCCCAGGGCCTTCACTTCGCTCACCGCAGCCCACTTTTATTTTTGATGTTGAGACGGTGTCTCTTAAAGTCACTAAGTTGCCCAGGCTGGGCTTGAACTTGTGGTCCTCCTGCCTCAGCCCCCCGAGTGCCGGAGGACCTGGTCTGCACCGCTGGTCCTGCCGCCCTAACTATCTTGTACCCGGACTCATATTCTCCCGAATCTCTGCGATCCTCGAGGTATATTCTGGGGAAGGCCATGCCGGTCCCCTCTGGGAAGCCCCGGGACCTCTGCTCTGAAGGGCCCTGCTGCCCGCTGGCTGCCCAGCTCTCGGTAGGCCACGCTGCGCCCTGGCCCTTCCTGCGTCTGATGCGACCCGCGTTGCACAGTGGGTGCACTGCACTGTGTGCTGGGGTCGTTTTCGTTTTCAGCTCTACATTTATCAGCATGGAGACCGGGAAGGACGGGAGATGACGGGGCTGCTGGCGCCCTCGGCGGAGCTGGGACAAAGCACAGGGCCCAGACTCCCGCCATGTGTACGCCATCTTCCCTGCAGTCCCTTGTTGGGCCTCCCAGGCCTGAGCCTTGGCCGTGGGTGGTGAAGGAGCCTTTCTCAGGGGGACGTTGGGCCCACAGCCCCGTGCCGAGTTCAGCGTGTGGCGGTGGCACACAGGCTGGTTGGGAGCAACACGTGCCACGTGGGACTTAGCACGGTGACCGTGGGGACAGAGTTGTGTTCCATCTCGCTTTTGTTTGTTTGTGTGGATTTTGGCAGTGCTCAGTGCTTGGCGTACGTACGTGCTCATAGGTCTGTGTTTGAGACCCTCGGTTCTCAGTGGCTCCTAGTGGAGGATGAGCGCAGAGACCATCTTCCTAAGTAACCATGGAAGCTGACGCAAGCGTGTCTCACGTGTGAGACAGGATAATTGAGGCACCCTTTCAAGATTCATACAAATGCATCTAATGTGGTTTATCTTGAAAAACTATTATTTTACTGTAATTCTAGTGATGGCCTCTGAAGTGTTTAATGGCCCAAATTGCTGTATTTAAGAGACTTACGCATCCTGGAATTGCAAGGGGAGCGGAGCGGGGCACCGTGGGTGGGGCGACCTCTTCTCCGACACCGGTAATGGCTGCGGGCCGCGGGGCCAGTGAGAATAGCTGTAGTGTAGAATCGTGCACACACACACACGTCATTTTCCAGTAACCTGTTTCCAAAAGACAGGGTGTGCCAGCAAGATCCCTCGAAGAAGATGCTGCTGGGAAATTGTTCAGAGCAGTGATGGGATTAGCCCCGTTGTCACGTTTGGAGTGAAATCAGCAACGCGGCCATGTCTAGTGCTCGAGTGGCCGTGGCTGTGGCGGAGGCAGCCGGGATACCCCAGTGACGTCACGGGCCCAAGTCCGCTCTATATTAAATGAGGAGTGGCATAGTGGGAAGACCCAACTGCCTCTATAGACAATGGAACAGACTGACTTTTGATAATCATATTTTAATTTTACACAGGTTGGCTTCCTGTCAGCCCATCCTCACAGAGAGCTGTTTCCAGTAATTATGCTTTTTTCTTGCCATTAAGAAATCAGCCAAGTGTCCTTCATTCCTCCAAAGTTGCCTGATGGTATCGCCCTTCGCCCACAACTCGAGAAATATCAAGAAGCATGCAACTCATTTTTATTTCAGTATGAATCTCTGTTTTCTAAATAAGACGCAATAGTTGGTTTGGCCAGGTGACACAGGCCTGTCACCCCAGCGCTCGGAGTTGGGGGTGGCCGCAGCAGGTGGATCACAAGTTCTAGCCCAGCCTGGACAAGTGGGTGACTGAAAAACAGCTTGCCTCAGTATCAAAAGTAGAAGTGGGCTGGGGCTGGGTCTCAGTGTGGAGGGCTCCACTCCATGAACTACCGCTACTGAATAAAATAAAATAAAGGGAAAAAATCTGATGAATGAGGAGTTATGGTTATGTTTTTATGGTAGGCAACAGGGTAGAGCATTGACTTGCTTTGAGAATACACTCGATACCCTCCCCAGGGCAAGGACAGCGCGGGCTGGCCCGGGATAGAAACACCAGCACACGGCACGGGCGTTGGGCCAGTAGGACAGGGTCCAGCAGCCGCGTGCGCTGCCGGCTTCCTCTAAGCCCTGCCTCCCCCCCCCCCCCCCCCACCCGCCGCAGCTGCCCGGCTCTGGCCTTGGCACACCCCGTGCACTGTCGTATGTTGGCACAGCTATGCGCCTCCACATGGAAATCTGGCACCATCCAGTTTAATGTCGACCAGCGTAACAGGACGCAGGAAGCCAGCTCGAATGACGTCACCTCCACCCAATGCACACTGGGGTCTTCCATTTGAAGTTTCTCTTCAAGGGTCTGGAGGAATAGCACAGCAGCTGGAGCCCTTGCCTGGAGAAAGCAGAAGGCCTGGGGTTGGATTCCCCAGGGCCGCACAAGCCAGGCATGGTGAAACATGCTCAGAACGCCAGCACGTGGGAGGCTGAGGCAGGAGAGCGGATGTGTGCTTGAAGTCGACCTGGGCTCCATAGTGAGTTCATAACCAGCCTGGACTACAGAGTGAGCCCTTGTCTCACCAAACTTTCTCTTTCAAGCCCCAAACAGCTTCTATTTTCTCCTGCCCTGAAAGTCTGTGCAATTTCATGGAGGAATGGCTAGGAGAATAAGGTAATTTGTGCCATCCAATCCTTGTCTGAACATGTCAGGCTTTTTTGCTCGACTGGACATGACACGCCAGCTAGACGGGCGCCTGCTGTGAGCGGCATCGTGGAAACCGAACATTTCCCATCTCTTGACTTTATGAAATAAAAGCGCCCAAGTTGTTGATCTGCACACCTTTAGGGAATCGCCGTGCCATTTCTCAATAAACAGATACGGTCCATCGTGAAGACTTTTATTTCCTGAATTATGAATTGCCGGCTTCGAGGGTGGCACCTCCATCCTTCATGGTCCTCACGCCGTATCCTAAAGAAGCAATCAGACAGGCCTGGGACAGGCCCGTCATGCCCGCGCTCTGGGAAGCGGAGACAGGAGGGTCATCACAAGTTTGGGCCCAGGTTGGGACCTTGTCTCAAAATATAAAAGCAATGTGGGGGTGTAGCTTGGTGCAAAGTCCATCGGCTCAATCTTCAGTGTCACACACAAATATAAAAGGACCAGTACCCACCCAGTGTGTGCTGAGATCCACCGAACATTGGAACACAGTACAATCTAGCTCCAGAAACATGCACTGTCCTCGATGTCCTGCCCTAAGATATCCCATGAACTGCTAGGCTTCTGATGCAATGTTCACGTCTGCCTGGGGCGATCACCAGGGCTCAGGGCCAGGCGCCACAGTCACATAGCCAGCGTAAGGCTGTGGCATCTGCGGGATGTGGCCCGCACACCGCTATGCCCATCGGGAGGGGACTTCTTGCGGCTCAGGGGTGGCGGGATCCTTTTCGTTTCTCTCGTCTTCTGATTGTTGTAAAGTGCCAGCTCTGCAGAGGCTGTTTGGAAGCCGTGGACCACGGGGCCAGCAGTCAGGTGCAGACGTGGCCTCCGTTCCTGCGCCCTGGCTGCTCCTGCTGCCTGGTCCTGTCATCAAAGGAGCACCGGGGGGAGAGGCCGGGAGACGAGCTCAGCCAACAGCACAGCCCCAGGTGGAGGCAGCACCCCCAAATATTCCACACCACCCTCCTGGCGGGCAGAGCCCCCTACGCATCTGCCCCAGGGTGTCAGAGCCTGGGTGGTCACTGGAGCCCCGTTGGGCCGGGGCCACCACCCGGCCCCTCTGCCCTCCGGGGCCACCCTCAGGTCCACCCGACAGGAAGGTCTGTGCTTTCCAGCCGCTTTCCCAAGTCCACGCGTTTCTTCGGGCTGCATTTCTGAGTGCCGGGAACATTCGCAGGAATACCCAGTCGGTGGGCGCGTTTGCCCCGCTCTCCTGAGGCGCCTTTACCGCCAGGTGCTCCTGGGAGGCGGGCGAGGAAGAATGCCGGGCTGGAGACGTCTGCGGGTCGTGAATATTTTACACATGAGATGTAAAATGCCGTGAGCTCACAAACAGGCGCGGGGGGGGGGAGCCGCGTGCAAGTGCCCAGCCAGGGCGCCCAGGTGGGCTGTGCCAAGCACACGGGAAGTCCTACGCTTTTTGAGATTTCACAGTTTTTCCTAAAATAATGCATCTTATCAGCGTCTGTTGGTGACCCCCAGTGACTCTGTCCACCAGGAGGACCGGCTCAGGGCGCGTGGTCTTGGGTCATTTCTGCCCCGTCCCCTGTCCTACCTGCTGCTCCCTCACGCTCTCTCCCCCTTGTCACAGAAGCTACCCCCCTTTCCTACCAGCACCCCTTTTGTGTTACTCCCTTATTTATTTGGTTTTGGGGTTTCTCGTATCAGAGATATCATGCACGGTTTTTTGAATTTTTGGGGCACAGGGTCTCGCTCTGTGGTCCAGGCTGGTCCTGAACTCACTGTGGAGCCCAGGCTGGCCTTGGACTCAGGACAGTCTGCCTGCCTCAGCCTCCCGAGTGCTGGGATGACAGGTGTGTGCCACCACGCCCAGCTTATGTGGCGTTGGGGAATCGAACTCGGGTACTTAGCGCTTGGCTTAGTGCTTTCTAGGCGCGCGCCTTAACCGCTGAGCCGCCCTCCGGCCCCCATGCAACGTCTAAGCTTCCGCCCTCCGTGTCTGACTTGTGTGGCTTAGCAAAACGGCCTCAGGGACGTGCCTCCTCCTACAGATGACGTCCACCCACCTTTCTTTGGGCAGACCAGGCCGCCACTGCACCGCTTCCCCTTTCCTTCTGTCTGCTGAGGAACACATCAGCCGCCTCCAGGATTCGGGAGGCTTTGCTAACCGAGGATGGTGTCCGCGCAAGGCCCGGGCTTGCCGAGCCTTGTTCACACCGACGGGGGGTTCTCAGCGAATTCCCAGCCACCAGGAGATGACGTTGGTGGCTAGCGGAAGAGTCGGGCTTGGGGCCACAGCACTGGCCTTGTGGCCGGGCACTGGGTCCTTCCGGGAGGCCAGGTCAGAGACGACCCCAGCGCCACGCGCACGCTTCCATGCCACAGTGTAGACGCAGTGACAGTCCGGGTCCTTTACTGTTCTTTCCATTCTTAAGGATATATCGGTCGTCCGCTTGTAGAAATTAATTCCCGTGACTTGTTAAAGGCCCCTGGGATGGTAGAAGGAGTGCGGAAACCCACGTCAGGGAGAGCGGGCTAGGGAGCGTCAACAGGGAGGAAAAGATGGTGAGCGAACAACCCCAACTTTTGATTTACCACCCCCTCGCTGGCAGGGGAGGGGGCTTCCACGTTCCCCTCAAGAGCAGCAAGGTTTTCCTTAGCCGTAAATTTCAAAGTAAGATGTAAATTTTACTCCAGAGAAACAGCGTGGTAAAAATGGCTAATGCTCTGAAGAGCAGAACGCAAAACTGTAAAAGACAGTTAACCTTGGGTTTTCCTGAAGGTAATTTTTTTGATGTGAAGCCCAGGCCATCTAAAATAACCCAGAGAAGACATAGATATAGATATAGATATATGGTAAAACAACAACAATAAAAACAACACCTCTGCGCCTCTATTTCTCAGCAAGGTTTATTCAGCGTCTTCTGTTTGCAAGGCGCCCTGCTGGCTCTGGGAGCGCCTGGGCACCTGCTACGGGCATAGGAAATGGCCCCGCAGTACGGGGTGGGCCACCTCCTGACACACGCAGCCAGGGCTAGCTGAGCGTCGTCCAGAGGCATGGAAGCAGCACTTTGGCTTGAGAGACCAGGAAATGAGCTGTGAAAGTTTTAAGCATTTTGAGGTACACATATTAGGATGAGAGGGGGAGAGGCAGAAACCCAAACGGAGACTGAATGGGGAAAGGTCCCAGCTGCTTGCCCTGCCTCCGTACCCCTCCCCCCAGGCATCGCGCATGGCGCCTGGTGCTTTACGGCAAGGTGCACAGCCAGCCGGTGACCGCGGCAGCTTCCTTGACACGTGTCCAAGCCGACACCATCCGACCCTCATCTGTATTACAAGGCTTGTGTACAACTGACCGAGGCAGGAGCCATGCATGCATTTCCACTGTGAGCGTGTGTTTGGGGGACTGGACACGGAGCCCAAGGCCTCGGCATGACGCTACTTTGGATTTTGACATAGTCTTACTAAGTTGTTTCGTTCCCCGGGCCGGGCTTGACCTTGTAATCCTCCTGCCTCTGGCTCCCAGGGGGCTGGGACACCAGGCCTGCCCGTCCCGAGGAGGAGTCACCCACCTGGAGGCCACCCAGGGCAGCTGTCCATTTCCCCCTCCACCACCCCACCCTCGAGAAGCAGCCCCCACAAGGACCCCGCGCGTAAGCCGCTGGAACCTGAGCGTGCTTTCAGGCACCTGCTTTCTGGAGGGCTGTACAAATAAAGTGGTCTTTCCTGGTCTCTGCTGACAAGGCCATGTTCCGTTCGCAAGAAGCCTTAATTTGGGGGCAGGATCGGCCGGGGAGCCCCAAGTGCAGAAGCAAGCACACGGTCCCGGGGTGTGCCTGTGAGCCGTCCCTACGCCTGGCCTTCGCTCCTTCCTTAGGGGGGCCGGCTCGGGCCCTCGAGCGGGGAGGTGTCCGCACGTGGGAACGCCGTGGTCCCCAGCAGCCCAGCAGGGCCGCGGGTGGTGACGGGTGTGTGGCTGCTGGGTTTCACCTGCCTCTGACCGTGGTGCATGTTGTCATGCTCCCTGTCACTGAGCACATGGTGTGTGTCTGGCATGACAGGTTCTGTGTATGCGTGGCACTGGGATCGAACACGGGTACTTCGCTCTGAGCTACGTCCCTGGCTCCTATCTGTTATTTCGTTGAGAAGAGGTTCCACTAGGCTGCTGAATTGCCCAGACTGTGCACTTGAACGTGAGATCCTCCTGCCTCAGCCTCCCAAAGTGCTGTGATGGCCTCAGGCTCCACCTGTGATAGAGGGACAAGACAGCTTGGTACGTGGATACTTGGGTCCTCTCACCCGGTGACAGGAGAGCCGTAGAACACAGCAGGTGATGAATTGGAGAGCAGGGGGCTGGACCTCAAGGAGGCGGGAGAGAGCTTTGGTGGAGGAAAGCCGAGCTGGTCTGGGCTTTGTATGGGCTGCCCTGGTGGCGGGTGAGGACCTGGGTCCAGGAACTTCTCCCTGGCCGAGGCGCCACCTCCCAAGGGCTTTTCTTTCTTGTGCAAACTCCCTGACCTTGCAGGCAGAGGCCAGCCCGTCCCTGCTACCTACCCTGTCTCCTGGTGCCTTGGCCTGCTGACTTTCCAGCCTTGTGGCAAGGGCAGGTGGCTGGTGCTGGTGACAAACCCAGGGCTGGGGTGGCCGTAAACACACCCTGAGTGGGAGTGGCAGGCTGAGGGCCGGGATCTGAGTGTCCTCTGTCCCTTTGTGATGCTCCCAGCCCCTCGGTGCCCCAGTCTGCTGTCCTTAGCGGAGCTGGAGCCAAGGCCCTGGCTTTCATGACGGAGGTGGGTCCTGCAGTCGGGGAATTTGTTTGGGGAAGAAAATGTGCTATTGTTTGGATCTGGAATGTTCCCAGGAAGCCTCATGTGTTTGCAAGTTGTGGGCTAGCTGTGACTTTCAGGTGCTGGTGGGGGGTCGAGCCTGGTCAGGAAGGGTGATTCCTGAGGGCCTGTGGGGTTGTCCAGGCGTGGCAGGTCACTGAGGCGGCCTGCAAGGATCTGCTCCTGCCCCGGCTTTGCCCCAAGCCCGGATCCTTCCTCTTGGAACGCAGCGAGCAGCTGTTCTGCACCAGCCCCTTCCCGCCATTGCCAGCCTCCTGCAGAGGGACTGACCTCCTGAAACCATGAGCTGAAGCGAGCTTCTCTCCCCCAAGCTGGGGGCGTTGGGTGCTGTGTCCCGGCACCAACAGAGCGGCTAGGACAAAGGGGTTAGGACGGGCAGCACGGTGCTGTTCGTGAGCCTGAGGTGCATCCCCCGGTTCGCCTGGCCTTTGCCCAAGGCGGTCCCAGACTGCCCCAGCGTCACTGTCCTACATCCTTACGCGCTCTGTAGGAGCAGGTGTTGCTCTGGGCGTCAGCCTTGCCTACAGGTGTGAGACAGCGCAGGATCGTCTGGTCGCAGAGCGCCCGCCCCCCCAGCCCTGGGTTCTGCTGGCAGTGACCTTGAAGTTGGTTGTTGTGGCTGAGGACTTTAAAATGCCCTCTTCAGAAACAAGAAATGACCTCACTGATCAGTGGCGTCCTCGCCCCTTGTTCTGGCTGTGGCTGTTTCCTGTTCACAGAACGTATTGCTACCCATCTCTGTGTTACTCCCCAGCTATTGTTTAACTCACAGGAAGGGTTATTCTTTCCGAAATTCACATTTGTAATCAGTGGATATTTGGGCAGTGTGCCAGTCTACGTATGATATACAGACAGACAGACAGGCAGACAGAAAAGGATTTTTAAATCATTAAAATTGGATTTTTAAGGCTTAGCTATAAACTGCAGTGAAAGTAGATTAGTTAAATAAGATTTAAAATAGCTTAAACATTGCCAAGCAATTGAACATTGTCCTTTGAAATAATAGAGAACATCTTGGGTTGCTCAGATACTGCTTGGGATTTGTCCCAAGTGATCAGGACGATCGTGTTGTAGTTGCTGCGACCTTGACACGCTGGTCGTGAGCCACTGCCTGTGACCTGAGTTGACTCTGTTTAGCCCCATGGAACACTCCATGCCATTGCCAATGTCCTGCGAGTCCTTGTCCATGACTGACTTGCTGAGACAGGAATGACACACCTGTGTTTTAAGGCAGCGAAAGCCAGTTTCTCACCAAGTAAGGAGCGAATGTCCTTTTCCGAACCAGGGTCATCGTCCTGATGGGCTGGAACACGTGGACAGTCACTAGTCATGAAAGCCACCTTTAGCGATTTAGGGAAAAAATTAAGAAAGGAGATTTGCTGCCGGCTGCCAGTGTTCACTGGACCTCCAGTGACCAAGAAGCGCTGAGTTTTATAAATAGAAGTAGGACTGCCGAAAGCAGGATGCTATCAGTGGGACCAATGACTTCGGATCCACGAGAGTGATGTGCAGTGCCTACGGAGGCAAAGGGTCCCGCGACCACCGGGGGGCAGGGTGAAGATGCCGCGCGCCCACTGCTGGCCTCGGGATGGCGGCAGCAGCCCTAGTCCCACCTCAGGGCAAAGAGAACATTAGTTAACTGTTTTTGAAAAAAAAAGAAAATGTTCTACTCTAACATACATTCTGTGGTTGTTTTCTGATCTTTTTTGTCCCGTTTCTATTCCCACTTCAGTACATTCTGGTGACTGCATTCTGTTACTTGCACATGTTGTTTCGAATATCATTGCCTGAGTCCCAGTAAACAGAAACGTACAATTTCCCTGCTCTTGGGAGAACTCCGCACGTGATTCCGTTTCTTTCAGCTAATCAGATGAGGAATGTTTCAGGAAGGAGCGAAATGGGAGTAATGAAAGGAAATTTGATTAGTGATTGAGAAGTCAAGGAGAAGTAGCTGCGGCTTGAAAGGAGTCTCCTGAAGGAAAGAGGACTGAGTTTGGTCTTACAGCTGGGGTTGGAGAGAGAGAGAGAGAGAGAGAGAGAGAGAGAGAGAGAGAGAGAGGGACAGAGAGGGAAGGAGGGAGAAGGCTTGCATACCTTCAGACTCACGCACGCAGGGACTGCACAGCGGGTCCGGCAGGGCTGGCGTCTTGGGTGTAGCTGCTGTGTCCCAGCGAGGGCACATTGCTTGGTTTATACCAGCACAATACCCACTGACCTTGGAAAGTGCCAAACTCCTTCCTACCTCATCCTAGTGGCCAAAGCCAATGACACAGTGACACATTTAATAAATACACACAGCTGGGGGTGCAGCTCAGTGTTTGGAGGGAATGGCTGCCTAGGGTTCGATTCCCCAGCATAAAGATTAGCCGGGTGTGGTGACACAGGCCTGTAATCCCCGCACCCAGGAGGATGCTGTGAGTTTGAGGCCAACCAGGACTACGCAGCGAGTTCAGGACCAGCCGGCATTACACAGTGGGACCCTGTCTCAAAAGAGAGAGAGAGAGAGAGAGAGAAAACAGACTGATCACCATGAAACGTAACGGTGGTAAGAATTTTCCTTTCTCATTGAAACCTAGAGGAAGAGTCTGCTATTTTTATAAAGCATTCTTGCTTCAACAGGAATGATTTGTTGAGATGTCCGCTATTAAAAAGAGAAAAACTTCTAAATTTTGCAAAGGATTTTGAGAGCACATTGATGACTTGCATATGCGTTAGTAGGGTGGGGCATGACAGACCACAACAGTAGGTAAATACCGAAGACATTAGACATTCTTTTCAAATATCCCACCTGGCGCGGACGGTAGGCCTCTAGCCAGAGCTGAACGCCCCAGGCAAGCAGGAACTTTCGGGAATAAAATCCCAGTACATCCCTGCTTAGCCTGGAGGAGGACGCTGCAGCTTCAGGAGCCGCCCCCGGGCCGCAGCCTCAGCTCTTGGCCAGCCGACCATTTCCTACATTTTCTGTCAGACAATCGCTCCCTCCGTCCCTCCTGGTGGTTCCTTCTTTCTCCCAGGGGCACTTCAGTTGCCAGGTGGCCAAGACTGGAGCAGCTGTGCGAGCCTCAGATTCATTCCCCTCCGTACTGTAGGAACTGTCCACACAGCGGATGAATTGTGAATTAAGTCTGTCTTGTAGCCCTGGAGATTAAACTCAGGGCCTTAGCTCTGAGCTATATCCCCAGCCCTTGTTAAACTCCGTATTTTGAGGCAGGATTTCATTATGGAGCTAAGTTGCCCAGGCTGAGCTCAAACCTGCGATCTTCCTGCCTCAGCCTTTTGGAATACCAAGATTACAGGCCTGGGTTGTCATGCCAGGCTGGAATTATGTCGTGATCATTCAAACTGGCCACTTAACTTAGCTCACTGGCATTTAGTTTGAGCTGAAAATGTGTGAGCATCAGACACAGCGCACGCAGTGTCCTACAGCTGAATCTGGCATCTGTACAGACTTGCCTAACGAAGAAAATGAATGCTTTCGTGGGATTAATTCCCAGAATGCGGGGGCACATTGCATATACGTGTGTGAGGGGCAGCCGGCCTGGCCCAGGGTGCGCTGCGTGGCGGGTACCACAAACCACGACCCGCATGCTTTGCCCTGAGACACCTTGAAGGTTAACTGATAAACGAGCGGAGACCCACATCACGGGCCAAAGCGGCACCGAGGACTGTAGGAGGACGCAGGGCGCCAGACCCATCCCCTTTCCCCACAGCGCACGCTTCTGCTTGCCCGACTAAACCGGTCCCAGAGAAGGGGGAGATCGAAATGGTTTCCGAGTCTCAAGACATCGATGTCTGTATGTGTGGGAGAGTGAAGGGCTGGTAAGAGTCGTGGTTCTGTTTATAATTTTTCTTCTCTGTGCCACTGAAGATCAGGCCAGGACTTCCAACCTGAGTCACATGTCCAGCTCCCCCCTTTTCAATTGGAGGCAGGGTCTTGCTAAGTTTCCAAGGTGCCCACGCTGATCTGAAGCTTACCATCCTCCAGCCTCGGCCTCCCAGAGTTCTGGGAGCACAGCCTGTGCCGCCAGGCTGGCTCAGAGTTGTTCCTTGTGTCCTCGCCTCCGTCACCTGTCACCTAAGACCCCTGCCCTGGCGTGCGTCTGTGCACCGTGCCTAGCGGAGGGTCCTCCCCTGCCTGGGAGCCCGCCGGGCTGATACCTAGCTCTGGCCATCCTCATTATCGGGTGAGTCGAGATACTGTGCACAAAATGACTAGTTTCCTCCTTGGTATCAGTACATTTGCAGGCATTCCACCCAGAAATGCCCCACGTGGTCTTCCTGTCCTACCACAAAAACCACACTGATGTGGGCTGCTGTTAGTCTGTTCGAGAGAGAACTATTCTGGTGTTCATGTACTGTTTAACTTGCAATCCAGGTTATTTCATTGTGCCTAGGACAGACTCCGTCTCCCTACGGACACACACAGCAGCCACGAGTGTGCACACGCATGCAGGACCTTAATATTTAAAAACGGAACAGTTTACCACAGGTGCTACTAGGTTTCAAGTGCAAATCATTCCCTCTGCTTACTCGGTAATCGCAATTCTCTGCAACGGAAACATTTCAAGCTTCCAGTGTTGTAACAGAATGCGCTTTACATTTTACCATGGAAGCACCCGAGCCCGGTTTCCCTCGCCTGCTGTAAATATCGGGGCGCCCAGCTCCGGTGGAGAGTGAGGCTTGCAAGCTGTGTTCAAGCTAGCGCGGAGCCTGGGGTCCAGAGCCTGGCACCGTTCGGAAATCCGACCCAGTGAGCCGGGCACCGCCTCCTGGTGGGTCGGGCCTGCCCCGTGGCTGGGTCCATTTATTCCTGCCTTCGCCTGGCCGGTACTTCAGCGGCAGAGAGCTCACACCTGCGCAGCGCGATTTGGAGGACATGTGGCCCGAGGCCAAATCAACACACAGCGGCCTCCCAGCCTTCATCCCAGATACTTGCATGGAAGCGGCCTCTCTCCGGTCCCCGGTCCTGTCCCACACGTGGGACACGTGAGAGGGAGCGAGCAGCCCTCGCGTGCCACCTGACGGGGCCTGCGGCGGATACACACTGGCTCTGAGCACCACCGCAAGGTTCTGCGCTTCCGTCGCCGTGGGCACCGCCCTGCCTCTGCGGCTGGCCCGCGCCGGGCCCTCCCTGCCCACGCGCCGCTGCCGGTGGGCTGTGCTCTGCGCTCCGTCCCCACCAGCCCTGGGGAGGGACGCCCCAGCCCCCGGCTCCCCTCGGTCATCATGAACCAACACCTGCCTTTGGGTGTTCATTATTTTACATGCACAGTAGGAGAGGTCGTTCACGGGGACTCGGTGACGTCCCCTGAGTCGCGTCACCTGCGTTTTCCTTGGCTCTCTAAATTATCTTTGTATTTTGTTTTCCATGTGAGCAAAGCCAGGTGCTGTGGAGCCTGCTGCGTCTGTCCCTTTCCCCGCTAGCGCCGTGGCCGCAAGGTGCACGCGCCATTCTGCCCCAGTGGCTTCAGCACACCCTTTCTCGTGGCTGAGTGGCACCGGGCCCTTCCCAGAAGAGAGAAAGGCTTCTCCTCACGGGGTCGTGCCCACGCCACTGTGCAGGCAGTGTCGTCCTGGTAGCCCCACTCAGGAAGCGGCCTGATGCCCGCGCAGATTTCTGCGCTCACTTCATGAGATCGGTTGGTCCCGCCTCCTCCCTCCGTGTGGCTGCTGTGGTCACCCTGAGTCCCTGACAGGAAGCCATTCTCGGCAGGGTTCTTGCCCTCTCTCTACTCCCTGGGGCGTGGAGGCCTGTGGCCACAGCCCCACCCATGCCCCGCTCAGGTGGCACAGCCGCTGCTGTCAAACACTGGGCATGAAAGTGACACTCGGGGATCTGTGTCCTCTGGGCTCCGCGACAGTGGTGAGGTCAGCGTAAAACACCTTGCCGATGACGAGACCTGGCCTGGGAGAAAGGGACCTTCAGAGGCGCGGCCTGCCCCCACCGAGGGCTGCCATCACCCTCCCAGGGTCGCCAGATCAGGTCCACTGAGCGGCTGCCGAGGCCCGGCTGGGTGCCTGGGGAGGGGGACAGTCCGGGCTGACCCGGGCCGTGGCTCAGCTGAGCCCTACCAGACTCTGTCCACCTCCTTCTCAGCTGCCCAGGAACTCCAAGGATATAACTGAAGCTGACAAAACCACATGTGTCTTGTAAATCTTTGTGACATTTAACAGCATTGCCCTTTTTCTTGATAAATCACTCAGGAAAGAAGGAAAGAAAGATCATGCTATCTGAAAACCAAATACACGAACTCGTTTCTTCTTTGTCAGTGACCCAAGCAATGATGAAACGTCCCCATGGTCCATTCGTCTGCTTGTCCTTGGCGCTGGGGTGGAGCCCAGGGCCTTGCCCACATATTGCCCCAACCCAGTTACTTATTTCCGGTTTGAGACGAGTCTTATTACACAGCTAAGTTGCCCGGGTTGGGCTCAGATTCGAGCGCCCCCTGCGTCAGCCTCCCCGAGGGCTGGGACCACAGGCTCGTACTGCTGGGTGCAGCTGACACTGCCATGCTGTAAGACTGAGGAGGGATGGGCATTGCTCACGATGGTGGTGGCATGTGTGTTCATTAGTGTTTCCAGGGAGAACTGCCTCTAGCCTGAGTCACCCCAACATTGGTGCCCGCAGGGCGAGGCGTCAGGCCGGAAGCCTCTGCGCTGCGTCGGGGGTGGCCCTCAGGCGTCGCCATGGCCTCTCTGGGTGTGTATTCGTACTTGGTATGTTATATAATTCTTCTTTAGCACTTCGCACAAACAGCTTCATGTCACGAACACTGGGTGAATTAAGGACTCCAAGCATTTTGTTAATACCCTTATCAAAATGATCCTCTGGAATAGATTGCCTAGTGGACAGGGCTCCAACAGCAAGGCCAGTGTCTTCAAGCTCGAGGTTGACGTTGGTTCATCCATGCCTAAGATGAGCGTCTAGCGTAGCTGCATTTCCCTGGTGGTTTTGTAGCGACTTCCCTGTGTGGGGCTGCAGACTTAGCTGAGCAGACAGAGCCCTCACCTGGCAAGAGAGACCCTCTGGCTTTGATGGCCCAGCGCCACCGTAGCTGGCACTCCAGAGGCTGAGGCAGGAGGATTACTCTGTTTCTGAGGCCAATCTGGGCTATATTGTGAGTTTAGGACCAGCCTGGACTATAGAGCAAGACCCTATCACCATGACCCCACACCCACGCAAAAAAAAAAACAAAACTTTTCTGTCCAGGCAAACAAACATCCACTTTCCTCCTTTATCATATTACTTTTTTCTTTCTCTCTCTCTCTCTCTCCCCCCCCCCCCCCTCTCCTGTACTGAGGTTTAATCCAGGACCTGGGCACTGAGCTGCATCTCAGCCTGCCAGCCTTTCTTTTGCCTACGCTGAGTCTAAACCTGGTGCCCTCCTGCTCCAGGCTTCCCGAGCATTGGCTGGCGTGACTGGCCTGTGCCTCCGGGCCTAGTGTCCTGCGCTCACTCTCCAGCGTCAGGTCGAGCCCTGGCTGTTACCCGACCAGAACCCCGCAAGGGGAAGGAAGTGGTGCGTCTGCATCCGTGTGAGGCAGCGGGCAGGACCCGTTCTCCACAGCAAGCCCATTCGCCCACGTGACACATGCGTACTGAACACGTGCTGTGGGGTCCTTCTAGACAGATAAAGGTTTCATGGACAGTGCTAAGCAGCAAGGAGCAGGCGCAGGGAAGCTGGCCTGTCATCCAGCACTCCATGAGGCTGAGGCAGGAAGATCACAAATTCAAGCCAAGCCCTGCACTTAGTGAGACCCTTTTTCAAAAAATAAAAAATTAAGACACAGCCCAGCGTGAGGGCCCTGGGTTGGGTCTCTATACCGTTAACTAAGAGCTAACCAAATCACTCAAGAAACAAGAAAATAGCGGGGAGGAGGGCTAGCCTGACTCAGCCTCTGGTAGCAGTGGCTCCCCTCAGAGTCCCCACCCAGTACTTAACCAAGGACTTGTCTGAACTCGCAGGATTTTAGCTCAAGTGTTTACCTTATAGTAAACAGCTTCGCAACAGCACCACTCTCCCCTAAGAGGAGAAATACGCTTTCACATAAACAGCATCAAGGTTTATTTCTAAATCACTGAAAAAGCTTAAAAAATTGACTCCCTCACTAATGTGGCGTGTTCTACAGATCAAAAATACGATTCCTTTAATTATGTTCTTGTGGTAATTGTGATCACAACCATGTGCTTGACTGTTGATCAGGGCTATCATGAAAATTCGAGCAGTTCCAGTTTATTAAGTGGTTTTTAAAAGACAATTGAAACAAAAATCTGCTTAAAGAAATACCCTGTGTAGATAGTATGTTAATGTTATTAAACCTGTTATAGCTGAGGATTTATTTATGTTGTGTTTGTTGGTGATGAGCCAAGAGGCAAAAGCCCTGAAAACCCGGCTACATGTGGAGGGAGACGTTCTACCCAGGCTCCATAGCGCACTGCAGAAGTGGCCAGAGGAGCGATAACTCCAGCTGGAACACAGGCAGAGGCGCCACGCTTCCCTGCAGACCCATCTCAGCCGCACGTGTGGCTGTAGGCAAGCAGCGTCCTGAGACTTGGAGGTACTGGAACCCAGAAGATGAGAGATGGGGACTCAAGGGGCAGGTGACATTGGCCCTGACAGCCTTGCTACTGGCCTCTGAGGGGGCAGGGGGACTGTCCCTCCTCCCTCTCTTGTCTCCACCCCACCCCGACCCCTACCTGAGAGCCTGGAAGCCCCTTCAGGGAGCCAGGTTCCTGCTGGACCTCGCCTCTGGCAGGCAGGCCAGCCTAAGCCAGGCCCCCTCTAGTGGAGACCACCTCACGGGCATCAAGTTTTCCATTTAACACAAAAGTTGTTTTGCTTGAGAACAAGAGCATTGGACAAATATTTCTTAGACTGTGAACTTGCTGATTAGGACCTAAAAGAAACTTCCAGAATCCAGGGAAGGACATTTAAGGATATGGCATACCCAATTCGTTAGTTATTACTGAAAGACAGTGATTCCTCACAGGAGGAGATCTGCAAACCAGCCCAGGTCTGGGAGTATGCGGCGTGCCGTCCGTGACCCGCGACAATAAATTAAAGCACAGAAGTCAGAAACAAGTGATGAAAAGTCTTCGCTTATGTTATGGGTCATTTCTGTGATGAGTGATTACATTATGATTGTTTTAATAAGTTTAAAAACACAAAACTCTACAAAAACTACCCCCAGCGGGTGACCTAGCAACCGCATCCCGTGGCACGAGGCCACACTTGAGCCCTTGCCGCAGGGGACGGCTATCACATGGGGCATCTTAAAGATCGTGCCATCTCAAAGAATCAAAACATAAAATACTGAGGAATGTGATTTTTTAAACAGATACATATGACTTCATGGTAAAATATAAACATAGCTCAGAGGTATCAAATCCTAAAAAGGGAAAGAGGAAATGGCGTGAGAACTTTGTGTGTGTTTCCGGAAACGCTTCCTAGGGAGATGTGAACGAACATCCGCTCCAGGGAGGGCGCAGTGAGAGGGCAGAGTAGCCACTGCCCCGAGTGTAACAGCGTGGCACACCCCTCAGCTTCCTGGGGTCTCGCACAGGAGCGGGTGACGGATGCGCACAGGAGCGGGTGAGGGGTGCGCACAGGAGCGGGTGAGGGGTGCGCACAGGAGCGGGTGAGGGGTGCGCACAGGAGCACCACGGAGCACCCCTTCCTCGCTCCCCAGAAGCACAGACCGTGGCCGGGGGCCCTGCCCACCGCCTCCCAGGAGCCTCCTTCCCGGGCAGCCGCTGCTCTTGCCTGGGCTCCGCTGGATATCCTGGATAGTCTCAAGGTGCACACGCCCTCCTCTGTTGAGGGCTCCGCTGGGTCCACAGGATTCTGGCGGAAAGGCCCGCTGGCCCGCGTCCTCCTGTGTGCTTGCAGGTGCGATGATGGAATTTGACATGAGAATGAGCAGGGTCTGGAATGCCCACAAAGCGTGCACAGAGAAGACACCCAGGGCCACAGGTGACGTGACGTGAGGACTCACTGTGGAGCCAGCACACCAAGGCCCCGTGGGATTGCTCGCAGGACTCCGGGCACTAGCGGGAGACGGGCCAGCATGGCCCGGTCCAGTGACACGGTGAAGTCATCCCATCAGGAAGAGCCCTTCCTTGGCCCTGCCTCCCCTGGGAGTGGGAATTAGATGCAAATGGACCCCACTGCTGGGGGTGCACCCAGAGAGCAACTGGGGCGCCCGCCTCTGACCTCCGACCTCCTGAGCTCAGCCACAAACCGCAGAGTCCTCTGCCTGCAATGACAGTGACCACTGGCATGTGGATCAACACACACACACACACACACAGAGGAGCTGCCCTGAAGGGATTTGAACAGCGTCTGCGACGCCCAAGTCTGAGCAAGTGGGGGCTGTTGGTGTTCACAGTGCCCATGGGTGTGGTAGAGCTCTCGCTGGGACAAGGGTCAGCGTCCACACGGGGACGTCGCTGGGGTCATCACAGGCCACACCCCGTGTCTACCTTTCCCATTTCTGCTTCCTGCGCGGGTTGGTAGGCGCAGGTTCAAGTAGCTCCTCGTCTCCGCTGCCTCCACCCCAGCCCGTGTCCACCCCCTCCGCTCTGAGGAGGGAAACCCGCCCCACGGGCAGAAGAGACAGGTGGACTTCCAGAGCAGCAGGCACCGGCTGGGCCGATACCCCGGACGAACCAGCGCGCTCGCGAGCCTCAGGGCGATAGTCATTTCAGAGTATTTAAGCACGATATTTTCCTGTGTCGTGTCTCTCAAAAATCCTCTGATTCAATTCCATTCACTGTTATCCATGAAGAATTAAAACATAGGAAACATGGAGAGAGCCAGTGTGAAAACAGCCAAGGACTTAGACTGTTGAAAGCATTCATAATAAATTACTGCAAAAACTAAAAGTTCTTTATACTCTACAGGTTTTCTACGTTATAAATGTGTTTGAACATCCTCTCCAAGCACCTAAATAAATTTATTTATTTATGTATCCTGTGGTTTTGGAGATTGAACTCATGGCCTTTGCAGTGGGCTACATCTTTAGCCCATTTTTTAATTTGAATTTGAAAGAGTCTCACTAGGTGGTTAAGTTGCCACTTGACTTACAGTCCTCCTGCCTCAGCCTCCAAGACTGCTAGAATTAGGGGCCCAGGCAGCATCTAGATGTGAAATGTAGATTATTTTGATGTGAGCATTTCTCTTTACCTACATAAAGCAGAACCTGTTCTTTCATTTATATCTATCTTACGTCTACAGAGATGATTTTCTAAAGCCGCTGGCTTTCAGCCCTTCCTCAAGGTCAAATGAGTGAAGGTCATTCTTTCAAGGGACCACCCTCGCTCCTCCCACTACCTCAGGTCACTGTGCCCTGTGTCCTGGGTCTGAATGAGGCCGCTGGAGAGCAGGGCGCGAGGGAATGTGGGGCACACTCTTCTGGGAGCGCCATACTTCCTGTGGGATTTGAAGTGGGCAGCACTGGACCGGAAATTGACACTTCTTTGCTGTCCTGATGGTATGAATGAAAATAAGACCCCAGGAATGTTGGTGGGAAGCCAGCTGCCGCCAATCAGAGCGCAAACCCAAGTCAGACGCTGGGGGAGGCCAGTGTAGGGCGAGACGCGTGTGTAATAAATGTCGGGAAGTAAATATGACAGATATACCATCTGAGTATTTATAATAAAATAATGGAGTGTGTATTCCTGAAAGAGAATTCCTGTGAGACTTCATGCCTGAATGAAGTACTGGAACGTTCTCGGCCATTTTTAATTTGCTTGTTACCACGATTAAAATTCCAACTACGATGAGAGGGCCCCGGGCATTAGCCTTCCCGTTACTCGGACAAAGTACACCCGGCCACAGCTCTGCGGTCGGGGGCGCTTATTGGGCCCACAGTTTGGGAGGGTCCAGTCCTCGGCTGGCTGGTCCCAGGGCAGGACGTCCCGGCCGAAGGGCGCGGCGGAGGGCAGCCGGCCAGCGCGTGGCGATGGGAAGCAGAGCTGGGACCAGGCCAGGGTCACAGACGTCCGCCGTGCCCACGCTGGGCCGGGCGACTCCCTGCAGCTGGGCGCCCTAACCCTCACAGGATGGAGGGAGATTTGGGACGTAGAGAGCGACGCGATCCCCTCTGTGTCTCCCGCTGGCCGATGTCAGAGTGCAGTAAAGCCAAGAAGTCATCAGGGTGATGCATTTTGCTTGTTTCCATGAAAACACTTGTGGTCCCAGTGGCGGCGCCGTGGGTCCCTCGGGAGGGGCGCGTCCTGCTCCGAGCCACGAAGTTTTATCTTGCTTCTCGGGAAAGTCACCTATCTGAGATGCCGCCGGGGTGACAGATTGGGGATGAAATGGCCGTGTTGACCCCAGTCAGGGCTGACCTGCCCTCTGCCCTCTGCATGGGCTACCGAGAGCTCGCGCGCCTCCCGGGGCCCACGCTGGCGGTCCGCGGTTCCCTGCGCCCCGCGCAGAGCAGGTGCAGCGGTGGCTGGGACTGGGGGTCCGGTGTGCGCGCCGTCGCAGGGCGCGAGGTGCAGCCGTGTCCTTAGCAGGCAGACAGACTGAAAACAGCTGGAAAAAACCCCACTGCGTTCCAGCCAGAATGTGCGTGGGGATTTGTGTCTTCGTTAAATTTAATCTTCCTGAATTAGCATCTACTTCATATTAATAGAAGAGTGTGCGTGGTGAGCTGAGCCCCGGAAGGCGCGGGCGGTGGGCGGCCTGGGTCCACCGGCCTCTCCGGGACCAGCGCCTTGCGCAGCTGATGAGCTGCAGGACTGACAGCTTCAAAAGTTTCCAGAAAAAGTTAAATTCTTGAAAATGGTGGTTGCTCTCCACCAGGCAATATGAAAGAAGAATTCGTGGTAAAAGACCCTTCCCACGGCCTGGTGAAAGGAACACGTTTTTTTATGGTACTGGGGGCTGGGCCTGGGAAGTCTGCGTGAGCGACCTTTGTCACTGGGTGGTGGCTGCTGCTGTGGTTTTCATTTTGAGATGGGGGGTCCTGCCAAGTGTCGCGAGCACTCCGTAAGAGGAGACAGACGGGACAGAGGCAGATGGATTTACCTTGGAGATGTTCTTTATTCACACAACAATCAGTCAATCCAATTCTCAAATCAAACCATGATAAATCGATCAATTAATTAATTAAGCAGGAAAGCAAGCGTTGTTCTGCCTTTTAAAACTGTTCCCGTCCTGGGTCCCTTATGCTCACCGTGCGACGTGTTCTTGACTACCGGCGACACAGCCGACCCGCAAATGAGCTTGTCCAGGGCTCGCCAGTCCATGGCTGGATCAGGACCCGCCGGTAGCTGCCCAGCTGGACAGTCACTCCTTCTCCACGGGGTCTCGCTCTCGGGACGCGAGGAGGTGTAGTCTCGCGTTCGGGAAGCGAGGAGGCTGGGGACGACGAGCAAGACGCGTGTCCTGCGTTCAGAGTCTGTGACTCCTACCTCGACCCTGAGCTTAGGACAAGGACGGTTCATATACTATTTTTATGCCCGCAAGCTAAGGATAGTGATTGTATCGGGGTCCACACGCAGGTGGACAGGGGTTCTGGTTATCGATCATGCAAGGTCTTTGTTCGCAGGCTACAGATAGCGATTTCGTCACACAGGGTCCACACGCAGGTGGCTCACAACTTATCAGTATCGTACAGAGCTTTAGGCAGTTTCCAGCAATTTACTTTATTGCACTTAATATGGGTTTGCTTCTCTTTGTAGTCCTCATGCCATCCCTACCAATGCCTGCAGTTCTACTCTCCACATTCTACCTGTGCTCTGGACACTAAGCTGATAAAAGATTCCAGCTGGGCTCTCATTTGCAATCCTCCTGTCTCGCTTCCCAGAGTTCTGGGATGGCAGGAGAGGGAGAGGCGGAGGGGTAGCACCCCAACTAGGCAAGTCACAGTCCGGCTCACTACCTGAATAGGTGTACCAGGGTTGTTACTGTGACAGTTTTCTTACAAGGACTACACTGTAGACATTTATGAAAAATATGCAGACAAGAAAAGATGAAGGCTGACACCACCCGGGTGTCTGTGCTCAGCCGTTCACGTGTGCACCCCACGTGCTTCATACACAGGACTGCAATGCTATGGAACACATTGAGTATTCTGCTTTGAAAGTGCTCATTTTGCTGTTTAACCAGGAGCCTGTGACAATTCTGGTTGTCATCTTTCGAAAAATACAATTTTTTCATAATTGCTGACATAGGAAGGATTTCCAAAACCACAAACATTATGTGGCAATTATATGCCATATATAATTGAACCACCTTGAAATTATGTATGCACTAATATGAACTTAATATGTGTGAAGATCCAATCACTCTGAATTGATCTCAATGACTAATTTATATGTTTATTATATTAATATTAGTCATTAATATTTTGGAATATTTTTTAGTGTTTCATTTATAAAATTACTTTTTTCTAAAACCTAAACTGTTGATGGTTAGAATTTTTAAAAGAAAATGTACTCCTGAAACATTTCACGTTTTATTTTATTTTGAAACAGGGTCTAGCTCTACAGCCCAGACTGGTCCTGAACTCACTGTGTAGTCCAGGTTGGCCTTGGACCCAGGGCAATTCTCCTGCCTCAGCCTCCTGAGTACTGGGGTTACAGGCACGTTCCACCACGCCAGCTTTATATGGTGCCAGGGAATCTAACTCAGAGCCTTGCGATGACGAGGCAAGCACTTAAACCACTGTGCCGTCATTCTCCCAGCCCCCATTTCACATTTTAAAACATAGTAAAAAGTTAGAAATGACATCATTTATCTAAGACATCTCCACATTTATAAGCTGTTTGTATTTCATTAGTAAATTCCCCCGTTCCAGGGTGTTATTTATTTACTTATTTATTTTTGAGACGGGGTCTTGCTGTATAGTCCAAGCTGTCCCTGAACTCCTTATGTAGCCCAGGCTGGCCTTGAACCTAAGAGCAATCCTGCTGCCTCAGCTTCCAGTGTTTGTTTTTCAAACACAGACTTGAGGAGCCTTTCCAGTGTGTGGGACTCTGTCGTACAATGGGTCACGCACAGGTAAGACCAGATTGCTTTCTTCTGCAAAAGGCAGGAGCTGTATGTCCGTGGTTCAGCAAGCTCCCTGCAGTCTGTGCCTCTTAGGGACTGATTTATTGTGACAGCCTGTCCGCCCAATGTTTAATACATTAGAATAGAAATCCATTTCCCTACAACGACAGAATCTCCCTCCCACCCCCACTGCACACTCTCACAGCCCCTGGCCTGAAAATTTGTTTTCTTAGATGTTACCAGATAGCAGTGTCCTAGAGGGTGGCTGGCAGCCTACGGAACAGGTAGGCCTACACCTGCCACCTTCAATAATTCTCTTCCGAAGAATTTTCCTTCGACCTAGCCAAGGGCCTGTTAGTTAAACATCCCTCAGATGACCACGTTTGGGTGTGTCTGGGGCACCATCTGAGCACCAGAGGCACTTTCTTTGGGTCCTCTGGGCCCACCACTAAGGATGCTGACCATGTTTTCATGCATTTATTGACCGTTCGTACTTATGAGGTGTCTCTTCATTTCAATTGCCAATTTTTGGTGGGATCCTTTCTATTTAGGAGTCTTTTTTTTCAGTTCTTGGTATATTCTGGATCATAGCCCTCTGTCTAAGGAGGAGCTATGTTTTTCATATTCTGTTGATTCTCTCTTCTACTGCTTGCTTCCTTTTTAATGCAAATGTTCCTCTGCACTATTCCCCTCAAACAAAAACTGTTTAGGAAACTCTTACATGGGATTTTTTCCCCCTTGGGGCTGGAAAAGATAATGCTGTACTCTGTCACTGAATTTCCTCACTCGTCAACCTTGTAAACACGAGCCCGTCTGTGACTAGGTAACACAGGAGGTAACTAAAAATGAGGCAAGTTTCGTGTCTCCCTGTCACCGGCCCAGATGTACTAGCAGCTAATAAAGCATTCAGTTTCACCTGCTGCACTCTTCCCGCTTTCAAGACAATGCTTCCTACAAGATAGAGCACTGTTGGAATTCCAGGAGTTAGCTCCAGAAATGCCTTTACCAACTTCAGTAGTTCACTCCGGGTTTTAGGCTTGGCGGCTATGAAATTAAGATTCTGTGATTTCACAAGGTCTAAATGAGTACGTAACTAGAGACTAGAGCTGAGATCGCCAGCGTTTTCCCAAATCTTCACATTTCAGTCTCCCAGGCAAGGGTCGTTCAAGCAGTGTTTTACGGGGGGCTGGGAGGGGTTCCCAGCCGAAGGATAAACCCCACCTGAGTCAGTGATCGCCGCGCGGCGTCACAGCGCGGGATGTACCATTCACCGCAGGTCCCATGCCTGGGCCCGCAGTCCGTGAGAAGACGGGCTGGCACTGGGAGTACGGCGGAATCCCATCTGGGAGGCTGAACAGGTGTAACCGCTCGTTTATTGGCGGTGAGGGCCAGGCCTATTCGCAGTTGAAGGGAGGTGGGTCAGCCAGGGTAACAGGGCAAGGGTCATTTACTGATTGGAGTGGCTTTGGGGTCTGAAAGTCACCTAATTTTCATGGCAGGTCTGACGACATGATTTCTGGTAGGGGTCTGGAAGCAGGGGAAAACTAGGAATTTGGGTGTGATGAAACTGAGCTGCAGGCCATGCTGGGCCTGGGGTAAGAGGGTGTGGCCCCACGTCTGCCGGTCTCGAGAAACGAGATTATCGGGGTATGAGCCGCCTTCCACCTACCGTCATCCCAGGCCTAGTCAGGGTCCCCAGCTTACTTTTGTGTGAAACCTACTTGGCTCCAAAATAGAAAAAAAAAAAAAAAAAAAATCTAGGTTGACTCTGAAAAGATTCGATGCTTTTTGGTTTTTGAGTAAAAAATTCATATGAGCGCTTGGACCTCTAGCTGGAGTTGCTAGCCGGGAAGTGGCGAGGGGCATGTCCCTCCAGGCAGAGGCCAGCACGGGCTCCTGCTGTTGTAGGCACCTGTAGGGACACGTGCAGCGGATCCCCAGGGTGAGCTGCACTCCAGACAAAATGGGTCCACTCTTCAGGGCCGCTTTTCCATAAATCAGGGTAACAAGAGACCTTGTTCTCTAAAACAAGTTTTAGAACTTCAAAACACAGTTTAAGTTTTAAACCTCTTAAAGTATGAATTTTAATTTTTAAATCTTTTAAACCTTAAAATTTAAGCATTAAAAAATCCAAGCACACAGGGCAATTATATATTGGTTCCTCATAGAGCTGAACTCAGCCACCTAGATCCTTGAGTTCCACATTGGCTTCTACCAATTACAGGGAGAAAATATTAAAAAAAAAAAATACAACCAAGCCAGGGCCAGTGGCCCAGCCTGGGCAATGTGCTGTCTTAACGAGACTCTCTCAAAATTAAAAGTCAAAAGTGGCCTGGAAATGTAGCTCAGTGCCAGGGTCCTAGACTCAATTACCACTGTCAGAAACAGAATAAACGCAGCAAAGACTCCAGCTGTGTAGCTGGGCATGGTGACACACGACTGAAATCTCAGTACTTCAAGAGGCTGAGCCAGGAAGATTGCAAGTGTGAATCCCACCTGGGCGGTTTGGTGACAACCTGCTGGAATAATAAATAAATAAACAAGCAAATAAATGAAACAGGACTGGGAATGTAGGTCAGTGGTGGGACAACCGGGCGTGATCCTCGTAACCCCCCAAATCTTTATTGAACACATGAGACTCCTTCGTGTCAGTTCTTCGTAGATAATGCGGTGCTACAGCTAGTGGCACTCGCACTGGACTGGGTACCACGAGAGACGCCGGGCTGTTGCAGGTCCGCTGGAGGGTGTGTGTAGGCAGTGTGTGTATGGGACACGAACAGCTGTGAGTTCCTCCAGGTTGGGGTCACCAGGGGAAGGCTGGGCATTCTCCAGCCTTTTTCCACATTACAACCTCAAAAAGCACTCCATCAGGAGGGATGGCCAGAGGGTGGCCCATCCTCTGCCAGCTGTCCTTCGCCGTCCCTTGGACACTTAGGTCGGTGGTGCCACCAGCAGTCGCCTGAGCGCCTCACTGCTCCTTCCCCTTCCCCTTCCAGACCCACCTCACCAGGGGCAGATGGAATTACGTGGCTGTTGGGTTGTTGGAGATTTAAAACCTTTCCAAACAATGCCCAGTGTTCAAAAGTTTCCGTGTATTATTATACTAAAAAGACATTTAAAATATTTATGTGAATCGATATGAACACAACTGTCCTCTGGATGTACAGGAAAGCCAAAAAATCAGAAACTTTTGCTGTGTTGTGTCAGCTGACTGTTTTAGCATGCATACTCACAGGGTTCCTTTTATTGCTGGCTAATAAAAAAATTCAAGGTCCTTGGAAAGAAAGATTACTTTTCAGGATGACAGACAGGACCATGACATTTCGTTCACCCTTTCTACTTGCCGGGAGGGTGCTCAACAGCCTTAGTGTTATCGGTGGCAGCCATGGGTTTGGTGAGCGGCCAGGAGGTGAGGGCTTTCAAAACCTCTTCTCATTCCAAGACAGCAAGACAGTTTAAGACATATTCGATTTTGTTAAAATAAAAACAAAGAAAAAGAAAAAGTCAGGTTGTTCAACGTGGACGAAGCTGTAGGCAGAGAAGGTAGGGAGTTCTGGGAGTTCTTTGGGTGTAGAGCGACTTTCAATATTGGTAGTTGCTATGGGTCAGGTCTCGAATGTCCCCGAAAGTCTCCTGTGTGGATCCTGGGGGCGCTGCGCACATCCGTCCGTGGGTGGGTTCACAGCTGACTGCGCCATGAGGAGGTGGGTCCTGGCGGGAGACAGGCCACTGGCGTGTGGCCTGGAAGGGTGAGTTCCCGTCCCTGGTTCCTCCCTCTCCCTCTTCCTGGCTGCCGTGGGTGAGAATTTTCCATCACCATGACCTCTCACTACAGCATTTTTACTTCAGAGCCACCAGGCATGTGTGGACTGAGCCTTCTGAAACTGTGGGCGCAGTGAATCTCTCCTCCCCTAAGTCATGTGTGTTGGATACCGTGTCCGGGAGTAAGAACCTGACAAAGCCAGTGGTGTACTTCAGAAAGCTGGGAGAGGACTCTGGATGTTCTCAGCATAAAAACATGAAGGTTTGTGGAGACAGATATGCTCAGTTTGCTTTGAACATGACACAGCGTGTATACACACATGTACAGAATGTCACATGACACTTCCCGACCAGCTTCCTGGGCAGAGCCACTGGGCTCCTGGAGGCGGGACAGGAGGGCCGTGCCAGGGACGGAGGACTGAGAGGCAGACGTAGGACCCACCTAGACACACCCGAAAGGCTGCTCCCCACTCCTCCGGGCAGGTCCCAAAGCCTCCCAAGCCGCCACTCCACCCCAGCCACCCCAGGCAATGTGGCATAACTCCACTTTCCCGCGAACTCAGCGTTACAAGCGGGAACTGACTGCATTTTCTCCTTCCTTTCTAGTAGCATAGGATTTATTCCTAAAAAACCAGGCAGTCATCTAAAATATTAAAGTTTTCTTAAATTGTATTCTAAAAGAATGGGCACACACAGGCCCCGCTGGCCCCGGCTGGAACCACGTGCTGCTGTCTGGGCTCTTCCAGTAGCCCTTAGCGTCCTGTGACTGGCGTCCCACCCAGAAGCCCCTCATGGCCAAAGCAGCTGACAGGCCGCCCACACGGAAGCACTGGTGATCAGAGATTATTCCTGTCTTGGCCCTGAAACTTGGGACTGAATCCCCTGACGTGAGCCAGGGAAAGGCTCCCCTCTTTCGAGGTGTGCCGTCGGGTGTCCTGTCTCAGCCAGGGGAAGCCATGTGCTCAGGACATAGTGAACTGCATGTGCTCCAGAAGAACTTTCATTCTGAAAAGGCGTCATGTCTAGTGAGCCTGGTACCTAGTACACACCGCCCTGCCCGCCCAGCCCCCAGGAGATGAGACCCTGCGCTGATCTAGGTCTGTCTCCATGCTTAGGTCCAGGCAGCTACTGTCCCTCCGTTCGCTGCCTTTGCAAGGACCTAGGAGGGTCCACACTGATGTCCCAGGCATGGACGAGCCAGTCCTGGATGTCCAGGTGCGCACAGATGAGCTGAGCATTCAGTCAGCTACTAGACTGGACGTGAAAACTCACAATCAGTATTTCAGGCAGAAATAGATTTGACTATTCCAACCTCGGCAGAGCCCTAAGTTAGAATTTAACTCCCATTATTAGGAAATTGAGAGAAAACAAGTCTTTATGTGTAAATAAGTACCATAATTGAGATAAGTGAATTCTTCATTTGCTGAAGTAGTTTCAGAAATCGGAAGCTCCTCCGGCACCGGGGCAATGAGTCTGCAAGGGGAGCGGGATCCAGTGGCAGTCGTCACGAGGTCAGGACCCAGGGTCGTCCGTCCTCGTGGCCCAGGCCTGTCCCCCAGCACCCTGTGAGGCTGGGGCCGGAGGACCACGTGCTGGAGCCCGGCCTGGGCAACTTGGTGACGTAGTGAGACTCCGTCTCAAAGATCGAAAGAAGGCCTGGGGTGGGCTCAGTGTGAAGGCCCCGGGCCCCACCCGCAGTACAAACAAATCAAACCTCAGGCGTTTCTAGGAACTGGCCGTTCCACGTGACACCTACTGAGGACAGTGTGAGGCTCCCTCGCCTGGGTACTGACTTGGGTGGCAGCATCGCCGCAACACCACTGTACGTTGTCGCCAATTGTGTGGAGCGCTCGGTGTGTCTGCATTGAGATGCACCAGCACATCACCGTGGGTGACAGAATGATCAGACGCGGGAGGTTCCCGAGCAGGAGTCTTGAGAAGCCCAGTGTCCTGCGGCTCAGGGGCTCCCGGCTTCTGGTGACATTTCCTGGCTAATTGCGCCGCCTCCATCCCGCGGGCCTTGGTGGGAAGCTGCCAGCCCTCTTATCTAAATCCCGTGGCTGGCAACCAGCGGCACATGACACACACGGTTTGCACAATGTTTAAATTTCACTTTAATGAAAAGTCTCTATTCATGGTGATATTTGAAATATTCAACTGTATAGCTGGGCCAGAAGGCACACGCCTGTAGTCCCAGCCTTCTGGAAGGCTGAGGCAGGAAGGTCGCAAGTTCGAGCCCAGCCTAAGACTCCATCTCACAGAAAAAATGAAAAAGGTTGAGAATGTCGCTTAAGAGTGAAGGAGAGAAAGGGATTCCGCTTGTGTCTGTAGCAGGAGAAGCGCCGGAGTGGGAGTGGGCGACAGGTGGTGCTGGGTGAGCTGAGAGATGAGAAAGGGCGGGGAGGCATAGGGTGAAGCGAAGGGCTGGGCTGGGAGCCAGATGGCACCTGGCAAGCCAGCCCGGCGGTGCCAGGGGTGCCGCAGAACGGGGTGGGGTGCCGGCGTGTCTCGCGGTGGAGAGGCTGTGTGGGGGAGAGCAGGAGGAGCGGCGCCGGGCCGGTGGCCCTCCGTAGCGTGTCCAGTAACAGCCTCTGTCACGCGCAGGACAGAGGCCAGACGGGCGTGCCTTTGAACTCGGGAATCGGCTTTCAAGGAGATGCTGACACACAGGCCCCGCTGGCCCCGGGGGAACCACGTGCTGCCGTCTGGGCTCTTCCAGGAGCCCTTAGCGTCCTGTGACTGGCGTCCCACCCGGAAGCCCCTCATGGCCAAAGCAGCTGACAGGCCGCCCTGACCCTCTCCCGCTTCCAGAGCTCTGGAGTGGCCCTGAAGGCCGGCCGGGCAGCCCGAGCGAGCGAGACGTGGCGGGGTGTGCTTTGAAATAGCTGCGGAAGCCTGGCCCCACGGTGCAGCCTGTAAACCCAGGGCTCTGGGAGGCTGAGGCAGGAGGTTCACAAGTTCAAGGCCAGCCTGGGCTACTTAGTAACTTACAAGACCCTGTCCAAAAGCAAAAGTGAATATGGGCTGGAGGATGTCGTTCATCATGAAGGTCCTGGGCCTGATCCCCAGGACAGAAAAGAAAAAGAAGAACACGGAGCTTCGGAGCCAGCCCCAGAGGGGAAGCTCCGCTCACGGGGGCTGCTGTGCGCGTAGCTTCTCCATTTCTCTCGAAATCCACGCCGTCCTACGAAGGAGGAAACTAGGTGAGACTTCCACCGTTGCTCACGCACCGGCAACAGCGCAGGTCCCTCGAGAGCTCCTCGGGGGCAAGGCTGCACATGCCACACGCAGCCCAGGAGGGTGGCCGGGGGATCCCTGCACCCTTCACCGTCTGAACCAGTAGCGCCCAGAAAATAAATGATATAATTAGCGCTATCAGTCTGCTTCCCTGTTAGCCGTGATCGCTTCATATTAAAATCATCTGTCTTGTGCAGCATTCAGGCCCGAACACGAGCGCGTCCCTAACAGAGCCGCTCGCATGACTCTGAGCGCGTCGCCACAACCCTACTGTTGGGAAATGGGCAATGTCTTGCTTGGTTTGCTTCAAAAACATGTGATAAAAAAAACAACTTAGAATCAGAAAACTAAAGGTTTATGACTTAGAAAGGGCCCGCGGACACTCAGGACTGTGAAGAAAATACCCTCAGCAGCTTCCTAGTCCACCGTGGGTTTCGGGGCACCTCTCACCCCACAGCATGTGGTGAGCAGGTAGAATTTATAATCTGTCATGAAGGGAGAACATTATTAACATTCCTCATAATTTAGCCTGGGCACAGTACCTGCTGCACAGTTGTGGTTTTCCAGCCTATGCCGCTCTGGCTTTCCCATGCAGAACTCTGGTTCTTCCGGGATAGATTTTTGGGGCAAATAGAATGAAGTATTTAATTCTATATATACAGGACAGAACAGCTTTGTTCCTCGTGGGCAAAGTAACGCGCAGGTATAGAATGAGGTCGTTGCTGCAGCCCGGGCTGGTCCCACCTGCGTGGACAGGGGGCCCTGGGAGGAACCTGCAAAGGCAGGAAGTCGCCCCCAGAGGAGCTGCAGGAAGAGGACCCTAATTTCGGGCTAAATTGGAAGCAAGGAGCACGTGCAGTGCTGTATACGGCCCGGGGCTATTGCACGCTCTCGCCGCAGCAGGAGGACACTGAGCACAGAGGCTCTGGTACGTGGGAGGTGCAGGGTCCCCACCGTGGGCTCCGAGGGGGTCTCGTTGGCTGGCCTTCAGAATGTTGGAACAACAGATTTTCTCCGCTTCACATGTGCTAGGGTCTGCCGATGGTTGGAAACTTTATGAACCGAAACCTTGCCCCAACGCAGGAGTGAGCCATGCATGAAGAAAAGGCACTGTAGCAGAGACACATCAAAACCCTCCAGCCACATTTCAGAACAAGATTCAACGGGCCAAGCACCGGGTCTCTCTGAATAGAGACCGCCTCCGGGTTGAGCGCACATAGTGGTTTCTTAGCGCTGAAGTACTCTGTCTCTGGCGTGGCGCTGGGTACTGTGGCCTAGGAGAGCTTCTGGTCACACATCGCAGGGTTGTCACCTGGCCTCTGGTGGGCGAGGACAGGGTGTCAGTGGATTGGCACATTCATCTTGAATGTTCTGGGCTTAGTCACTTTTCTTTGCTGGGACATAATATGTGGTACCCACAACTTCAGGAAGGAAAAGTTTTAGTTCACAGTTTCAGAAGGTTTCGGTCCATTACTGAGAGGCTGGTAATGGAAGAAGGGCATGTGGAGGCCCCGTGAGAGGAAAGCTGTTCATGGCAGGGAAGACAGAAAACGGAAATGGTGAGGACGGGTGGAGCCGGCATACGCCCTTCTGGGTCAGGCCCCAGTGATCCGCCCCTTCCGGGTCACATCCCAGTGATCTGCTTTCTAACCAGGCCCCATTTTTTTTTTTTTTTTTTTTTTTGAGGTAGGATCTCACTATGTAGCCCTGGCTGCCCTTAAACTCACAGCAATCCTCCTGCCTCCTCCTCCCAGTGCTGGAATTACAGGTGTGCAGCCCCACACCCAGCAAATGCCAGGTGCTGGGCAGTCAAATTCAGGGCCTTGCGCCTGTTGGGCAAGTACTCTAACCACTGTGCAGTTCTTCCAGCTTCCCTGCCTCTGAATCTCAGGTGGAATCCAAGGATATTCCAGAACGTCCAAATACTGAGGCTCTTGGGGGACATTCCAGGTCCAAACCATAACAATTCTAGGACACGTGGAGACGGGAAAACCAGTATGGACCGGATATGGCAGAGACAGGAGGAGATTCAGGGCCCAGAACACAGGGTCACACAGAAGGTAAGCAGCCGGTGGGTCAGCCCCCATGTGACGCAGACATGTTTACTGTTTCCAGAAATGCCTGTGGGAAGCAGTCAGCCCCATCAGGCTGACCAGGGACCGCAGGTCTGATGGCAGCAAGCATCCAGTCCTGGTGGCGGGGGACAAGCCACTCGTGACAGGGCGTCCGGCCCTTGCTGTAAGACCAGAGGGACCGCAGGAGCTCACGAGGAAGCTGGCAGACCCCTGCGCAGAGCCGGCTGCGGGCACAGCTGGTGGTAAGGGCAGAACGCTCCTGGGCAGGACTTCGTGGCCTAGACCGGCGCTGGCTGTGTGCCAGCAGGCTGCATGCGGTCCTGCCACAGGGGCGGGTTACGACGAGTTCTAAAGCCACGCTTTGAGGAGATTCTTACGCCCAGGCTGAAGAGCAGAGAAGTGAGAACTGGGCGAGCCACGCCCTGGGCCTGTGGCCTGCCCATCCCGAGCGTGGCGCCCACGGCCGCCCGCACGTCTGCTCCCAGCTCGCCTGCCAGAGGCGCTGGGTGCTTCCTCTTGCGCTCCTCGGCGCCCCTCAGCAGCTCAGATGCGTGTCACCTGGACCGCTGGAGCTGCCCCTCATCGCAAAGCCCCGTACACATATGGACGTCCGCCCCGTGCCAGTTCTCCGCAAACAGAAATGCCACTCCCTCGAGTGTCTGTCTATAAGGCTTCGTTCGTTTGCTTCCCCCCCGTCCCGTTGGGACAGCAAGCGTGCCCAAGGGCCTTCAGTGTCGTCCCTGCCGCCTCTGCAGCTGGCTGTCCAGCCCCCTCCACCATGACCGCCGCCCGCCTTGTGCCATGACGTGCTATTACCCCCAAGCTGGTCCTCCAACACCCTTGGTTCCTGGAAAAAGAGCCCTGACTGCCTGTACCACACTGCCTTCCTGTGCTAAGGTCCCCTGGCACCGTGGCTCAGGCCACCCCTCCCGCCGTGCGACGCCCCCTCTGCCTGCACACGTCCCTGCTCAGCACCGCTCTCCAGTGCACAAGCCTCTGGTGGGTTTGGTAGCCTTTCTGTCCCCACCACCTAGCATGTGCCAGGTGCCTGTGTTTCTAAACCATTCATGAAGTTTTCTCCATGTATTCCAGGGTTCGCTGACTTCTGCTGTTTTGTTGCTGTTGTTATTTTCACCTGGGAACTCTGTCGACGGCAGCGCGTGATTTAGATTTAGCGCTGGAGTAGGCACTGTGTGGCCCTGCTGGCTTTACTCTTTGCCAGCAGGCCTTGAGGGCTGAGGCGCTCGAGTCAGGTCACGTGGCTTACGTGTCCTGCCACCTGTGGTGGCCAGCACAGTGTCGGGCCTTCAGCTGTGTCCTGAGAGGTCAGCAATGCTGGTGTTTGCTGGTAGACTGCAGGGAGGGATCCAAGCTTTAGGAAATCAATTTTTTTTAATGTCATGACTGATTTGCAGCTAAGCATTCAGGTTTCATACCCCCATCCACTCCGCACCCTGAGCGAGGGGCAAGGCTCCAGTTACCAAGCTGCGACACGGACTCCGAGGTGGGTTATAGTTTAGAATTTGAGCTGATAATCCGCCTTACACCAGTGTATATATATCTTCACATTTCAGTGGAGGCTAGATTTATTGTGATAACCCAGGTATATTATAGACTCTGAAGAGCAATCTGGAACATCACATTTAATACAATTTGGTAGAAAGTCTACAATAGTGTTGAAATAATCTAATAATATATCACACATATTTTAACTCTCCATAATGATAATTGACCAGTGATATCTCCTTATCTAAATAACAGACTATGCCACGTAAGGGGTAATTTACTCCGCATGTGCTAAATACCATCTGATTGGTTGCACCTACATTATGCAAATGAGGGGTTGCCATTGGCAGTCACACTTCCTGCAACAGCGTTTTCTGACCTGCCTTTATTTTTCTCATTATAAAGCATTATTCTTTCAAGCTTTCAAGCATTTGGCTGGGAGACTGCGGGATGGATAATTTCTGTGTGTGTCACCTGGTGATGGGATGCGGCGTTTCCCACCACTCACTGGGGTGCTAGGCCCGGCCCCCAAGCCAGGGGCCTCCCCGCCCCTCGCCTCACCCTGGCTTTGCGTGATGTTGTGCACGTGATGTCGCAGACTCTTCTCAGGAAGAGACTCTCACGGCAACTTCGCTGGAGCCTCCGACACGTGTTACCAGCAGGTCAAGGGACACAGGCCATACGATGCTATTACTAATGGTTCTAATGACAGGGTCAGCTCCGGCAGTGCGTTTTGAATGGCAGCTTACCGTTGCTTAAAATTCGCCCCATTTTTACTGTATAATTTGTTTGCATTTATTTCATAGCTGCATACAAACAAGAGACATTCCAAACCACATGGTGAATGCTTAACTTTTTATTTTAAATAATTAGCTGTAGAAAGCCGCAGCGCCGTTACTCTTCCCCCAAATAGTCCGCCCCCATTCTTGTCACGTGCTGAAGCAGTTCTGGGCGTCCTCTTGGTGGACATCTTCGCAAGGTGTGATGGAAAAGGCAGGGAACCCTTGGGTCATCCGAAGGGAAGGCAGGCGCGTAAGGACGTGACGGTGTGTCCCTGGATCAGGCATTGTGTCACTTCTGGCTCTTCTCACGTGTCCAAATGTCCCTGAAAGATCAGCGTTTCAGATTGATTCGGAACATCAGTGCAGCCAGGTCAGTGCAACTAAAGGCACCCACGTGAGTGACACCCAGGCTGCTCAGACCACGGCAGGGCAACGGATGCACGGGCTTGAAGCCGGGGCGGGGGGCGCGGGGGGCGGGGGTGGTATCCTGCGCTGATCGATGACAAGGTGTCTTGTATCAGAAAAAGTTTTCTTTTTTTTTAATTTGAACTTCAGCTGTAGATTTTGACCACTCCTCATGTTTGCATAACTTAAGGTTATAAATTGAAAAACAGAAGTAATTTGAGGAGAAATCCTTGAGGCACCTGTTGATTCGGAAGGGGCCGGGCCCTGCGCAAGGCCGGGAGCGGTGTCAGCGCACGCTGGTGTGCAGGGGTGGCCCCCGCATTCCTGTGCACACGTATCGAAAGTCCACCGCTGGTCCCAGCTGGTTGGCTTCTCCCTGCCAAGGGCAGGCGGTCCCCCTGACTGCTCAGCTGCCACAGCCCTCTGCCTTGACCCCCTCCCCGGAGGCTGGCCGCTGCTGCCCCTGAAGGCACTCTGGATTTTGGTGCTTTCCTTCATGGTGCGTGAAGACAGCAGGCAGGACCGTGTGCAACTCGCGAGGGCTGTTAGGTTCAGAAATGAGATGCTGCCGGGCCTGGCATCAGCCCGGCTGGCTGTGCAGGACGTGGGTGCAGAGGCTGCCGCAGGGAGGGTGAGGAGGGGCCCGTGAGGTAAGTGACCCGCTCATCAGAGGACCCGAGTCCAGCCAAATGGGGCAGCAGGACAGCGGCACGTCGTTGGTTTGAATTGGGCACCCCCTGGGCACCCCCTTTCAGGCCCTCAGATCTCATCCTTGCAGTCTCCATCCGTGTCTGCGTTTCAGTCAAGCTCCCTGACCCCTTACTGGTGGCCTTCCAGTGACTCGTCCTGAGTGGTCCCTGTTCCAGAGGCGTCACCCGTGGGGCTGTCTGCATGGAATGCCCACTTCCATAGCTCTGTGGAACTGCTAGTCTCCTTGTTTGCCAACTTGGCAAGGGGAGCACGTGGAAATCTAGAAAGCGGCTTAAGCTTTTCACCTCCCCGACACCGGGGGAAGAGAGAAATTCTGCAGTGATGATTTGAGAACTGTTGGTGACATCAGCCCGGTCACAAACTTGGAAGATTTTGCTTATGAGGCTCAGAGTGATGTTTCCGTTATCCCCTAAGCATGCCATTGGCTAACTGACCCCAGGCTTGCCATTAAACCAAGCCCCCGAATGGGGACAAACCTATCAGGAGGCTACTAGCTCTACACGTGGTGACAATTGCCCTCACCTGTGAGTCCTCTGCTCTCCTGTCCTCTGTTCATTCTTCTTCCCACAAGGGTTGGCCAGGGCCATGGGTACCATGCCAGGACCCCAGGGCTCCGAAGGACCCTGTCCCCCAAGGGGGACCTGAAGTACTCAACGTGGGAAGGGGCTTCCTCACCTTGAAGGGGAGCTCAGGTCGCCTGCGAGTCCTGATCAGCTTCTTGGGTGAAGTCTGAGGTCCCCTTTTGGCAGGGGGTGGCGTGTGTGGCCAGTGAGGTGTGTGGAAGGAATGTGGCCTGCAGAAGGTGTTCTTTGGGTGAGCAGACACCCAAGGGGGTAAATGAGCAAACATGCAGAGGCGTGAGTGAGGGTGCAGTGCTGCACAGAGGCCTTTCAGCCGTGTGTGTGTATAAGACAGTGTGTGTGTCTTAAAGTGACTCTGGCATTGCTCCTGGTCACGGTTTGGATCCGAAGTGCCCCCCAAAGCCTCATATATATGTATGTTGTGGAGGATGCGTGGACTCCATCTGCTGTCAAGAGGTGGCACCTGGCTAAAAGGAGCGGATGCCTGGCGTTTGACCAGGAAGGGGCGGGTCACTGAGACGTGACCCGGAAGGGTATGTGCTACCTCTGCCCTTGCCCACGCACTCTACTTCCGGTGGCAATACCACAGAACCTTGGCTGCAGCGAGGCCTCCGCCACCGCTCCACCCCTGTTGGCCACCCAGGAGGGCACTGGGACCTCCTGCAGCTGTAAGCGAAGGTAACCCTTCCCTCCGTTAAGTTGTGGGTGTCAGGCACTGTGTCCTAGCGACCGGTACATAATGAAGACCTTCCCTCTGTGAAACTGAAGCGCGCTTGGGCGCCAGCCCTGTGAGTCCTGGACATGTGCTGAGGGAGCAGGGGGACTTTCAGAGTCGCTCTTGTTCACATAACAAACCTGACACTGACTCCGTTTCCTTCTGCTAAGATTTTACTTTCCTGCCTCCATAATTTTGTCTTAATAGGGACAAAAATATTCACACAGTATTTCATTTACTATACAAAATGCGTTGTTCCCCTTGCCTTGTAAATCACCAGTTACAGCTTTAATCATGTATCTATATTAAGAAAAGATCACAAACATGCACTGCATAGAGCAGTAGGAGTTGCATGCAGCAGATAGCCCCTGTTATAAAACCAGGATTATGTTTTTTAAAATAATCAATTCTTTTTATTGAGGTCCACTTCTTTGTCTGTAGCCATGGCTGGTGTCTGCCACGGTGACATGGAGATGCAGTCATGTCTGCATGGCTCACCAGCTCTGCGCCATCCATGTGCCAAGACAGCGGTGCACCCACAATGACAGGGCCGCTGCCTGCTGTCACCAGAGTGCCTCTCCCCTGTGCACCCAGCGAGCTGGCTTCACGCCCAGGGGACACCCAGGACTGGCTCTCCTGGTATGCCCTTCACCGTATCTGAGTTAAGTCACCTTTCCAGCACAGGGTCTGAGTGCCAGGCGCCTGCTGGCATCCCAGGATGCCTGGCACAGGTGCAAACATGAGCTTCTCTCTACACAAGGCAAGCTGTGCTGGTATGTCTAAACATCGAGCAGCCTTGCGCCTGCTCCTTGGCATGGGAGGCAGGATCCCGTCCTCTGTGATTCCCGCAGGAAGGAGGCCCTGGAGTCTGGGACAGGATGTAGTGTCCGCTCTCCCCAGCGACTGCCCCCTCCTCGCTGACTCCGAGGACTCGTCCCCATCTCTGCGCTGCGTGAGTGTGTGCTCCCACGTGCCCCTGAGCAGAGGCTATGCTCATAGCCAGTGAGCAGCCTAGCTGAAGGGCACCTGGGGAGGAAGGTGAGCTTTAAGAACATCTTTTAACAATTAAATAATCCTTGAATATCTTATTATTGGGGGACCTCTAACGATAATTGCAAAAAAAAAAGTTCTCAATAAAACTTTGTCAAGTAAGTAAAAAAAAAAAAAAAATTAAAAGCCCATGTAAATAATAGCAACACAGGGCTGGAGGAATGGCTCAGCGGTTAAAGCGCTGGAGCAAGCGCTAAGCCAAGCGCTAAGTACCCGAGTTCGATTCCCCAGCACCACCTAAGCTGGGCGTGGTGGCGCACGCCTGTGATCCCAGCACTCGGGAGGCTGAGACAGGAGGATTGCCGTGAGTCCAAGGCCAGCCTGGCCTCCGAAGTGAGTTCAGGACCAGCCTGGACCACAGAGCGAGACCTTGTCTCAAAAAAAAAAAAAAGCAACACAATTTTCTTTACATAGAAATAAATATAACTAGATTAGTGTTTGTAGACAGAACTTCACTGGTACGCATTCCCCTTCGAGATTTTTGATATATTAATGTAGCACCTATACTATGATTTATTAATAATTTCAGTTTTTATAGATTGTGTCCACAGACATAATAGTAAATAAGTGTACATATTCTCCAAACTTAAATAGATAAGTATAAGTTAAGTAAGGGGGGATCTATCTGCGGTTCTAAAATTGATGGCATAGATAGTACGATACTGTTTTCTTTTTGTGCATAAACGTGGATGCTTTCTGTGGTTCTGGAGACTGAACACGGGGCCTCTGCGTGGAGCTGCACCCCTACATCTGTGCTGGTTTGTTCACATGGGGTCTCACCGAAACGCCCAGGCAGGGCTCAGGCCTGTGACTCTCACTGCGTCCCAGCCTCCCAGTGCTGGGAGTACAGGCGGCGTCACACAGCTGGTTCCGTGCTGGTCAGGGACTGTGGGCGCTGGGAGGGCCTCACGGTAATGGGGCTGTGGTGGCCATCCACTCCCCGAGGTGGGGAAGTGAGAGCGCAGGAAGCAGCGGGCCGGCGGAGGGCGCCGCGTGGGCGCCTCTGTCTGCGCAGCGTCCTTGCCGTCGTCTGCGGTGAGAGGAACTTGGATACAGGTCGTGCTTTTGTTTTTCCTTTGTTGTTTGGACCAAGAAACAAATTGTTCTAATTGTCAGATGCTGGACCGAGGTTTTGTTCAAGCCCAAAGCACAATATTTGGGCGTCCCTCTAAGAAAAAGACATAAAATTATGACTATTATGTTCGATTTGGAAAGGAGTGTTTCCTTTAGTCATTGACTAGACATCAAAAACAAAAATTAACATTTTTAAAGAGTTGAAACATTTTCAAAGGTCAGAAACCCAGCCCCGCCCCTGGGAACAGGTCTACCCTTCGCCCGCTTCTCCTGGGAAGGTGCTGCCACCTTGTTCCTCGTAAAGGGAACAGAAAGCCAGCCCTGGCGTTCACCCTCCTGGTCAGGCCCGTGGCGCCTGTGTCATGCCTCCTGAGGGGCGGTGCTCAGGGCGGCCACTCAGCGGTGACCCAAGGCCGTGGGTGTTTCTAGCAGCGTGGTCACACTTGAGAAAATTCCCTCAAGCCAGCTGCTTCCCCCTCCCAGGGCCTATCACTTAGAACATTTCCCACCCTGTCACCTGGCCTTGCCCGTGGCCAGCACAGCCCAGGAAGGCCGCAGAGCCGGCCACGCCTGTCTCCGGGGCGACTGCAGTGGCTTGCCGCGCACAGAGGTGGCGCCGGTGGCTGAAACGCGCAGAATGAGCGCAGGCTTCCCTTGTGTCCCGTCATCCAAGCCCGCCCGCCCCTCACCAAGCCGCAGGGCCGCGCGGTGGGAAGGCACAGGCAGACCGGACAGATCAGAGAGGAGACCAGCCGCATCAGCTGCAGGTGAAAAATCCGGCCCTCAGCAGAAGCCCCCTAACAGGGACACTGCTGTCAGCTGACCCTTGGCCCGCCCTAACCTGGACCTCAAGGGAGGGAGTCGCTGTCCTCTAGCCTTGGCTGGGCGTGCAGCCTAGGATGTGAGCCTGGGCCCCTCCTTGGGGCTGATGGGCACTGAGTAGACACGTGCACCTCCAAACCACTGGCGTTTCCTTGTCCCAAGGGAAGGTTGGGGGCACCTCTCTCTGCGTTCTAGAAGAGACAGCCTTCAGTTTTAAAACGCTGCTTTGGGGTGGCGAGTACACCCCTCCCTCGCCGCCGGGCGCGTGGGCCCTGGGGCTGCTCTCAGACCCAAATGTCTGATGCCGTTATCAGCGGATCCCCTTGACTCTGGCAACCCTCTGTGCGACTCCCACGGCTCCCCGAGCTCCTCTGTGGCGCAGTGCCAGTCCTTCACCCTCTCTCACCTGGCGAAATGCCTCTTCTGCTGAAATGACCCATGCAATATGCAGTGCTCCATTATTATTAAAATTTTTCAAGGAGATTGAATTTAATGCCCAGGAAAGCACTAGCTGTGTCTTTGAGGACGGGACCGATAAGCCTGATCTTTGTGTTTTATTACAAGTACAATCCAGCCCTTCTTCAGAAGGGGCTTCCTGGTGATGGAAATGTGGCAGGGGACGCCAGACTCTCACTTCCCGTGATCCATTACGGCAGTGTGTAGTCAGGTCGTCTAAATTGTCCTCAAATCCCACAGGCCACAGTGACAACCTCACCGTCACAGGAAATATTTTGGGTATCTCAGCACCTTTGATTGTTGATAACATCTCACTGTGGTTGTAAAAGAGCCCACAGAGTAGTAAGAATTTATCACAGGTGACCGGGCCCACACCTGTTCGTGTGCCCCTGTGTGCTTGACATCCTAAGGCCCACGGTCAGGGTCTCTGTCCCACAAGGATCCCCGGAACAGCCGAGGAGGGGTCGGACGACAGAGTAACACACTCTGGGAGTCGTTTCAGCAAACCCATCTCCAGTTTATTTAAGGAGTATAGGGGCTTAACTAGACTGAGGTAGTTACCTTGGACCAATCAGCCAGGTGTCAATCAGCGTGGGGTCACCCAGGGGGAGGGAAGGAGTAGAGGAAGGAGGATGTGAAATGGAGCAGTTCCAGGAGCAGTTCCAGGGGTTTAAGCAAAACAACACCTGGCTTAACTTACAAGCAGTAACATTTGTTCCTGGGAAGGAAGGAACTCGGCCAAGGTCAGCGATGCTGAGGTTCTGGGGCCCTGAAGACCCCAACAGCCCACGAGGAGCCTCACCTCCACAGCCGTCGCACCTGCTGGGGCCTCCAGTCGCCCTGCGTGCAGGCCGTGGCTGGCGCCTGGGTGCCCGCGTGGGCCTAGTTCTAAGGACTTACTGGGCAGTCACCTAACAGCTGCATCCTGGAAGACGCTCTCTAATTTTTTAGCGAAAAGAAGATTAAAAGTAAACTCTAATCAAATTTGTTTTAATAGCATAAAACTTGGCAGTCTGTCTCTTTCTTTGCTCAGCCCCAAATAAAGATTGCGGCTTTCTAAAAGCACCTCGTAAGGAGCCTCTCCTCGAAGGATGGAAATGCCATACGCATGGCCACCCATCCCTCAAATTGCGTCAGATTTTATGCAATGCAACTGATGTTAAGAAGAAGTTTTCTTTTTAGTGTAAATGTTTATCATTTATAAATCAGCCGTGAAGAAATCTTTAACATGCATAGTTTCATCTGTAAGATGGAAATTTTTTATTATTGGAATTAAAATTTTTAATTTACTAGAAGCAAAGATTTGGCAATCAGAAGGTAAAATGTACAATTAGTAAAGTCCTTTATTATTTAATTATGATGATGATGATGATTTAGCACTGGGACTGGACCCAGGGCCTTCCTCATGGGCTGGGTCCCCCATCCGTTTTTGTCCTGAGGCAGGGCCTCCCTGAGGTGCTGAGGCACCAGGGCTCGGCTCAGGCTCGTGACCCTCTTGCCCTATCTTTAGAGCACGGGGTGGCAGTCCTGAGCCACAGGTCCTGGCCACTTCTTTTGAATTCATATAAAATTAGGGCAGTTGATGGGTTTAGAAGTATATTTGGCCAAATTAAATAGTATGCAGTCTCAGTATGGTAAGCATTCATTTAAAGTATTTCAGTTTTAAATAGATGCTATCGGAAGCGTTGCTGCTCATATCCAACTCTGGTGTAAGGTGCGCAGGATGGAGGATAAACATGGCTGCTGGGCGGAGGGGCGCCGCGCCAGAGCTGTTTCTGCACACGCGCGGCCGCTAGCGGGAAGCCCCTCTGCTGACCCCACGGGGCTGCCCCGTGGGCGGCTCTCGCCCCCTCCCCTGCTCCGGGGCCTCCCGCTCCGGGCCCTCCTCCCTGGCACCTGCGCCTCCTCTCTCCCTCGGTGCACGATGCAGTGAACACGTGACGTGATCGAACACTCGACCTGCGTGTACCGGGAGATCCTGTCGGCTCCGCAGCTGGGCCACGATTAGCCGGCTGTCCCCAGCTGGTCCTCCACTCGGAGAGGGGACAGTCAGACAGGCCGGACACGCTCCGCTCCCTGGGAGCCAACACATGGCCCCCTCGGCAGAACCCTTTTCTTGTCAGCTTGCGCGGGAACCTTGCCGTAAGGCTCCCTGGGGGATGGAAGGGGCGTCTCCCGGCCCACTGGTGGCTCTGTCTCCACGCCTCCACCCAGAACCCGCCCACCCACAGCACCGCCGCCTCACAGGCTGCCCCTCCGCAGGGGCCTCCAGGCGTGGGCCCTGAGAGTTTACTTACGTAGATCGCGGGATGGAAGCGTGTTAGCGGCGTTGTAACTCACATGCATAGCCTGTTCTGCAGGAACCAGTGTTTTCAGCTGCTCTGCTAGGAATTTATTTTTATGTACTGATTTATTTGTTCATGTATTTATTTATGAAACCGAGCCTTGCTAAGCTGTGCAGGCTGGACTCGGATTTGTGATTCGCCTGCCTCAGCCCCCCACTGCGCTGAGACTACAGGCAGGTATCCTCACTCCATGTATGTAATTTTAAATAGATCTGCAGAGTAGCAACAGGCCTCACTCATATTTGGAAAAACTCATGCAGAGAGGCCCACGTCTCCGTCCGACTGGAGACCTTGGCCTGGCAGGGAGCGCTCATCCTAGTCACCTCTGGGCTGCGTTTCAGCCACGAGGACGCGGGGCGGGGAGCCCGCCAGGCAAGAGGGCCACGTGCTGTGCGCTCGCATACATGTCCGCAGGGTTGCGGGGCGCAGAGAGGAGGGAGGAAGAGTCGGGGGCAGCCGGTAGGGAAAGTGCGATCATGCAGCAGGGGCGGCGTGGGCAGGCCAGCGTGTGAGGCCGGCGTGTGTGGCCGGCGTGTGCGGGCGGGCGGGCGCGCTCCCAGGCCTCTCCCGGTCCCACCAGCGGGTGCGGTCCCGCCTGCCCCTCTTCCGTGCCTGAGAAACGGGACTCCGGGCGATTCCGGGAGGGTGTCCCCAGCGGAGAGCGTAGCGGCTGGTCCTTCAGCCGTGCCCCAGTGATTTATAGCACCCTGCCGTCAGGTGTCGCCCTCACTACAACCCCCTGGCCGCGCCCAGCTCTTGTCCTCTCATTTAACAAAGCAAATGTCGCTAAGTGTGCCGATAAATACCGACAGGCCCTGAAGGGCGGGCGCGCCGTGATCACACACCTGCCGCGCTCCGCGGCTCCGGGCCCGTGACGCTCTCTGCACCGCCTGCCCAGGACTCGTCCATCTGCTACCTGGCCATATGTCCTGAAAAGACCCCAGAGCTGCGGAGGGGCTGACGCTTTCTCGCTGACCGGCTCGCGGTGTGGATGGGTGCGGCTGCCCTGCGGCGCAGGAGGACTCCCCCGAGGCTGCGCCCGTGGGCTGCTCCCGTGGGCAGCCCTGGGCGGCGGTGGGGCGCGCGTGGCCAAGGGAAGCCTTATCTGCGGTGCCCGCTAGGTTCTTTCCGGAGCACCGTCAGAGCCTGTGCGTTACCCCGGAGATGAAAGATGGCGCCCACCGCCCTCTGTCTCCACGCGAAGTGGAGAGCCGGCTTCCTCCTCCCCGGGCTTGTAATCCGTGGCTGCATCCTGAAGCGCCTCTCCTCGCAGTCCTGCTGCCCTGGTCCCCTCTCACTACAGCCGCAGCACCCCGTGGCCCATCCTGCCCCATTCCTGAGGGCCACCCAGGCGGCCCAGCCCGGCTCCCTCCCGCGTCTCGGCAGCCGCGCTGGGCAGTGAGGCTGGGGAGCCTGGGGCGGGGGGGGGGGGGGGGGGGGGGGGGGTCCCCTCTCCCTGCCCCCCCACCCCCTCACGGCTTCCCCTTGCGTCACTGGCAGTCCCTCGTTCGCCATGCGCGGCCCAAGGGCTGGAGCTGGCCTGCTTTGGTCTTTGCTGGTCTTTCCTGTGAGCGGCTCCCACACCCACGTGTGTGCTCCCGTGCTTCCTCCGGTTATAGGGTCCCAGGCCACCTGCGCCGACCGCAAAACCTTTCATTTCCACAGGGAGGGAGGGTGTGGTTTTGTGCAGGTTTACACATTGTATGTAATCTTCTGTATAACAAATACCAGTGCTAACTCTCTGTGTTGAGTAGAACACACTGAGGATGTGAGGTCCTCCTGCCTCAGCCTCCCAGGGTTCTGGGATCATAGGCCAACGCCATCAGGCCTGGCACCCTGGTGTTTTAAACTAGAATTTTTTTGAGAACACCGTTAGGAGGGAGTTGCATAGGAAGGAAAGTAGAAGATTCCATTCCTGCCTCACTTCCCCGGCATACCGGGATTGTAGATCTGCGCCACAAGGCCCATTCACATGTGCTAACATGTGGCCACAGGAAAGTCACAGAACATTGCAGGGGCACAGGCAACTGCGTCGCTGAACACAGGACAAACAGCACCCAGCAGCTTTCCGACAGTCAGGTGAATGAACACGGAGATAAGCAGACGCCACTCAACCTGCACGACGCGAAGGGCTCGGAAGACTTCTTAGGGTCGGACCTCTGAACGCCGATGGTGAGAAATTGAAACAAGATTTCTGAAGAGCAATTTGGCCTCTTGAGGTCCAGGCTTCCCAGGCCGTTAACCGGTCACAGCAATTCTAAGCATCAGCCCTACTGAATCACAGCCTCTGTGCAAAGACGTGGATTGATGCGGGCTTGTTCCAGTGCCTCATGTGCGGCTGGGGACAGGGACATCCCTAAGGTCTGGGCATCTCACAGCCCTGCCATGGATAACAAAAACTGATAGTGTACAAGTTCAGAGTCGCCTGTTCCATGCTTGTAAAATCAAATACACAACTTTGCTGTCCTGTTGACTCCGACTGTGAGACAGAGGTGCTTCCCGTGTTATGCATCGGAACTGCAGTGTCCGCAACGCCTCATATATTTGGACTCTGTGGATTTGTGGCATGTGGTGGACTATAGGCGTGTGGTGGATCACTGGGCACGTGACCTGGAAGAGGCGCCCGCTGGGACAGGACCTTGGAAGGGCACTCGCTGGCTCTGCTCTGCCTCCTGGACGCGGCTTTCTGTCTGCCGCGCCGCGAGCGGCTGTCCTCCGCCAGACCCGTCATGCCGTGTGCTTCCAGTGTTGCCAGGGGCCCGTGAATGGATCGCGTGAGACCCGCTGAAGCTGGGGGCTAAAGTAAGTCCTTCCTCGCTTAGTCTGCAGATGCCAGGTGTCCGTCCCAGCAAAGAAAACGTAGCTAAGATAAGACTCGGTGCTCCTCAGCTCCCTGGAAAAGCTCCGTAAATCCAGATGACGTGTGCAGGGATCGGCGCTAATCGCCCTGCGCCTGGCATGGGCGCGATTAGAGGACAGCTGCCCGTCACCACAGGGCCCGCAGGGGCACTTGCAGCTTGAGTACAAAGAGATCCCACTGCTTGCTTAGTTAATATATTTCTAAACATCTTCCCTGTTGTTATGGATTATTTTTGTAAGTTTGAAACAGCTAGCTCCCTCGCCAGGGCTGCCAGCGTCGTTGGCTTGCCTTGGGCCTGGGAACACCCTGCTTAGCTCAGAGGAGGATCTGCACGCTCTTCAAACATGATGGGCACAAAATGGGCTTAGCAAGCCGAATTAACAGAAGCCTGAGAGGTAACGCGCAGTGGCAGCTGCGCAAAGTCCTGGGAAGGACCTTCCCGCCACAGCCCCTGCCTGGCGCGGCAGCCAGCGCCCCGGCTGGCCCACGGAGGCCACGGCTCCTGCCCGCGCCCTGCCCCCAGTACCAGCTTTTCCTTCATGTGAGCCTGAGCACGGTTTCCCGTGTCAACGGGGCAAGGGTGGGACAGCTGCTTTCCGGCCCCAGCTTCCTCTGGTAAGAGATTCTGTCTGAGTTATCAGCAGATGAACAGCGCCAAATCAGACGCCCCCACGAAGAGGTGGTCAGTCCTCCCAGGCGTCCAGCCACGGCGCTGCTTACGGAAGGTGAGTCGCAGCTACCGCGAAACCGCGTCGGGGAGACCAGGCGAGAGGCAGAGCACAAACAAAGCCAGCCTGTTCCTGTTACACGGCAGCACCCAGGACTCGCTACAGCTGCACGGAAGTCCACTGTGCAGGACACCCGGTGGCCACAGGGTGCTGGGTGGGAGGAGGGAAGAAAGTGAGCGCTTGAATTAAAAATATTGTAGCAGAAGAGGCCCCTCTCAACAGACTCCCGCGTCCTTGAACCCGGGTCACCGTCGTTCTATTGCTCCCCAAAGCAGCTCAGATGTCCTCTTCTGTGATTGTGCTGTCCTGGCTGCCCCGATGCCCCAGATCAATTCAAACCGAGGACCTTTCATGGTCATTTTGATTTAAGGAGGAGCCAGAAGTCACATGGTGCCAGCTCCGGTGTGTAAGGTGCACAAGGACACACTGCCACGCGTGTGTGAGGCCGCCTCTCCGCTGGAAGGTCCCCATCATGGCTGTGGGAGCACCAGTTAGAAGGGCGCTGTCACCCACCACAGGTGGGGAAGTCCAGGTGGACGCTGCCGTGGAGGGACCGAGTGCCACAGAGACCTGGCATTGCCAAGGGTAATATTTGGAAATGGACACAGAAAACCATACACTGGCAAGACCTGTGTAGACAGAGCTGTTTTCAGGGCTGCACTTATGGGCGAGAGCCCTCAAATTCCAGGCTTCGTGTCCAAGACGGCGGATGGAGCCACAGGCTTGAGTTTGCTGGAGGCCCGACCTCTGCACTTGCTCTGTTTCAGCTCTGAAGCCCTGGAGCTGGTCACTTTACACCCTCTACCAATCACAGCATCTTGGGACACCCCCTCCTCCTGGCCCAAACTTGGTCCCGGCCTATGCTGCTGCCATATTGGCCACAGTAACCAATTCTTTGCCACACCATGGCATCACAGTGACCAATCCCTCCTCTACAGAGCACTTTGACTCTCCAGAACTTTCTGCTCTGCCAAATCCCACCCTGGTTCTGTTCAGCTTTCTGCCTACTCCACATCTCTCTGGAGCAGAGGCACGTGCTCCCAGGAAATCCCAACGCCAGGAGGGAAGGCCTCTCTCCGCACGGCCCTGCCTGGCCCTGCGGTCACACGGGGCACTCCCTGCCTGGGCTCCTCCTCTCGTGCTGTCTGCTGTCCCTCCAGCCGCCAACGCTGCCATATGCCAGCCACAGGGCACTCGGGGACAGTCAGGTCACTCCACAGGGTGGCTGAGGGGCTGCTGTCAACTTTACTGATTGATTGATTATTCATTGATTGATTTGTGGGAGCAGAGATGGAGTCCAAGGCCTTCTCCCTGAACTACACCTTTCTTCTTTTTAGGTTTTGAGTCAGGGTCTTGCTAAACCGCTAAGTTGCTCAGGTTGGGTGAACATATGATCCTCCTGTCTCAGCCTCCCAGAGTGCTGGGATTACGGGCCTGCACTGCAAGACCCAGCTGACTATGAACTCCGCCAGTGCTGCCTGCGGTGGCCAACAGGGAGACTCGATCCACGCCAAAGTGGACAAATTGCTCACACACGTGTGCAGATCCCAGGCCGTCCCAACCAACTCTCCTGGGGACATGAGTTCAGCCCTCCAGCACCATCCTGGGTACCATCTGAGGGGCTCCGAATGCCCTGCATAACACTGGTGTGCGTTACTGCCCCCTCAGCCCCATGCCTGGCAATGCCCACTTCCCAAGAATTACACAGCCACCTGCTGTCCAGGTACCAGCTCAGGGTCCTGCTAGGCCTTCTGCTGCTCATCACACCCACACCCCATCCAGCCACAGCTCCTGCCAGGTCTCTGCGGCACTGGGTCCCTCCACGGCAGCGTCCACCTGGACTTCCCCACCTGTGGTGGGTGACAGCGCCCTTCTAACTGGTGCTCCCACAGCCGTGATGGGGACCTTCCAGTGGAGAGGCAGCCTCACACACATGTGGCAGTGTGTCCTTGTCCCCATTACACACCGGAGCTGGCACCATGTGACTTCTGACTCCTCCTTAAGTCAAAATGACCATGAAAGGTCCACGGTTTGAATTGATCTGGGGCATCGGGGCAGCCAGGACAGCACAATCACAGACTCTCATGAAAGAGGACATCCTGAGCTGCTTCGGGGAGCGATAGAACGACGGGGACCCGGGTTCAAGGACGCGGGACGACAGCCTGCTCCACCAGGCTCCCGATGTCTTGGTTTGAGCACCGTTTTCAGTGACCCACCGGCAACATTTTTTTCCCCAGCACCACCGGAAACAGGAAATAGAGGGCGCTGAAATCCAGCATTGTTTGTGCAACTACCAGAGGACGATCGGGCGGATGTGTGCCGATATTGTAAGGTTCTTCAGTACACCCATGCGCTACCGCTTACTGAGCGGTGCGAGATGGAGGAGAATATTACCAGAGCACGTGAAGAGCACAGGTGTGGTCACCACACTCACAGCATATGGTATGAAGGCAGCATGGGGATCTGTGGAAAGCCACGTGACTCAGTGCTCCCCAAGTGCCCGTGAAGACAACATACAGCCGCTGTGGAATGTCACACGGAGCCCAGGCGCGGAGGGTCAGGTGCATCTGGTGTCCCAAGAGGTGGCTACCACACGCTGGATGCGAGCGGGCTCAGGAAAGGTGGCGGCGTGGAGCAGGCGCGGAGCCCGGCCCGGGACCTTGGCACACAGCCGGGCAGATGACGGTTCTGTTAAACTCATTGTTGCTGCAGGCCCAGAGTTGTGATTAAAACCAACGATCCTAGAACATGACACCCGTACGTCCCTCATGAATAGAATTTCTGAGATTCTGCCTTAGTATTCTTCATATCTTTTTTATTCAGTTTTTCAGATTAGCAATTTTAAGATTATGATGTTTCAGCAAGACACAGAGTACCACCAAACACACGTGTGAGGGAGGGAGAAAGCCAGCGACTGGGCATTGCTGACAAAGGTTTCAGTATATAATGAGACAGAAGCCAACCGTGACTTTCTCTTTTATGTTATAAAGGTCTTTGCCACAGCCATTAGAGTTTTGAAAATTACCTGTTTCTCTTGCTAAAAATAGTTAAGGCTCTTTAGCAACCTTGTGAAGACAGAATAAGAAGGCAGTGGGCTGCTTCGCCCCAGAGAACCCCGCGCCTGGGCTCTCGGGAGCCTTCCCACCTGCAGCCCCCCGCGGGCGCGGGCTCGGGAACTTGCCTACACACACCTGTGGCTGGGTGATGGCGTGTGTGTGCTGTGTACGGACGTCACAGTCTCGTGATGCTTTCCGTGTTAGGGTTTTGTGAATGCCTTTTCCCGTGTCATCCTGAAGTGAAGCAGAACTTCATGAAACACTCCTCATTCCCGCTATGTGAGTATCATGAGAATGAACAGATCAGTCGGAAGGTTGATCTCTGCTGGGAACCCACATCTGCATCTCTGCTCTGAGCCTCTCTCTTCCTCTTTAACGTCTCCCACCCATCTCTGCTGTCCTTTGCTCCCTCTCTCCCAGGCCCTCTGTCCCCACCGGCCAGCTTCTGCCCATGGAGGCCTGAGAATTCGGCCTCCAAGTAGAGTCACCTGGGGATCAAGTTAGGTGACTCACCTGCCTGACGCAAGTCCCAGAAATTCTTACAACTCCAAGACGTGCCGAGTAGTTTTGAATTTTTACAATTTGTATATCCTTCAATAGGAGCATAGAAATCATTGGAGACGTGAGGTCCTAATTCATCACACACACTTACAAAGCTGACAGACAGACGTGGCCCAGGGTAAAGCCTGCGTCTCAGCGGGGCCCGAGGAAAAGGCCAACTTGGTATCCTGGAGTTGCACCGATTGCCACTGAATTGTTTGGGAACGTTTCGGGTGTTTTTCTTACTACTGAAGTGTGAGCATTTCCACCACTTCCAATCGACCCTCCTTTTTTAATTAAGAAAGGTTATTTTTCAATTTTGCTCATGCATCTTAATGATTATAAATAATATTAAGGAAAATGTAAGTAAGAAAGATAAAGGTTTTTTCTCTGAAAAAGTAAATCAGTAAGAAATATGTAACTCAATGTATTATCTTTGTCTAATGTAGCCAAAACATTTGCTCATCGAGGGAAACTTGCTATGACAGTTGGTGTACACAAAATAATAACCACTTTGCCTAAAACAGTCTGTCACCTTTTTCTATTGGCCAACAGCCTGCTGTCAAATTTTGCACTTTGGAAATTATGAGCCTATTGTTTGTAGCTCCAGTTACAAACGTCATTCAAGAAGTAGCATCTTCTCATAAAAATCACTGTGAATCATTTGGTTCATAGGACTGACTATTTGTAAATGATAATTAGATATCTACAGTTTAAGCCCCCCCCCCACATCCTGTTTTCAAATATCAGGTCACACAGATTTTGCAAACAGAATAACAGGGCTTGAAGTCAAAGCCGCGGCTTCAGAATGCCATGTGTGTGCGCCAGCCCTGCGCTTGACCACGCTGCGGGCACCTTGCAGCACACATGGCAGAGGAGGTCACACCGGTGAGGGACAATCAGAGCTGGACAAATTAAGAAAGTAATTGCTTTAGCTCTTGATAGAAAACGGGAAATGCATAAACTGAGATTAGTTAATTAAGAAGTCTGAATACATAACTAGAAAATAAATCACTCCTAAATGCGTAAGAAACACCTACGGTGTTTGTCTAAATGGGTACACAGCACCTGTGTTCTCTGGTTACAGGGTGGAGTAGGACCCCACCCTGTGACGGCTGCCGTGGGCTGACAGGCCAATGGGCTGGCAGGGCCTCCCAGGAGGACGCTTCTGTGACGGGTCAGAGGTCACCCTTCTCATGTCCAGTCGCGTGGACAGTGGCTTTGGGCTTTGGAAAATGAGGACTTGTCATCACCCCCATAGAGTAAGCTCAGCAAAGAGAAATCCGGGATGAGACCTGAGAAGGTACACACATGCACACACATGCCAACACATGTGTTTGTGCACATGCACATGCACGCACGAGGCCAGCGTCTTCAGGGGCTGTATCAACGATGTGGTGACTGCCGCAGCCGAGTTCCACCAACAGAAAGGCTGTCTTCCATAAACACGGTGGTGTGTCCTCGTCTGCCTGTGTCACGGGATCTGGCACTTTGTGCCGTCCGGTGCTTCTCCAAAGTCAAAATGAGCGTGGAAGACCAGTGCTTTGGGGTGACGCCATCTCACTACGCACTCAGGAAAGAGGACTTCCCGAGGGGCTGCAGAAAGCGGCCAGAACAGCAGGGCGAGCGTGCCCCGCGCCAGGGGAGGGTTCTCAGCACGATTCATGCCAACGTCTCTTTCACTGCAACTGACTTAACTTACCATTTTTAATCCACCTCATATTTTAAAAAATCAAATGTATGGTGAAAAAATTGGGAGAAGAAAGATAGCCACAGTGAAGTGAAGCTTTGCCTGCAGCCCACAGCGTGGTCGCAGAGCCCGCGAGGGACAGTCTGGACTTGTCGGCAGCACTAGGGCACGCTCTCGCCCCAGTCATAAGGGGAGAGAGTGGGCATGGCCACAGAGTCCAGGCGGCAGGGACCTAGGGACGCAGAGTGCAAAGATATGTCGTGGGCTGTCTCCGGAGTCCACAGCGGAGGGCCGGCCCTGTGACCCGGAGCCCGTGTGCAGAGACAGGAGCAGCTGACATCACTGCAGGCATGGGGTGGGGCTCCCTGCAGGCCCTGGGCAGCAGCTGAGTGTTATAACCGTGGTGCGCGAAGAACACATGTGAGGACACACTGACAGGAGGAAGGAGCGTGTCACTTTCCTGTTGGGGAACCAGGTGGTCCCCACGCGGCAGCTGAAGGCATCAGGAATGTTTGGCATGGCAGGTTTCCTGGGACAGGAGTGGAGGACGGCCTGCCAGTGTCCCTCGTCCTCGCGCCCCTGGCCGTCCTGCCATGTGCTGGTCTGCCCTCTCCTCTGAGACCGAGTCCGCTCATGGGCTCTCAGGCTGCTGTTACTCGGCCCTTCAGCCTTGAGTTCCATGCCCTGTGCTCAAAATAAATAAATACATGAAATTCTGAATAGGGACTTCCGTTACACCAACAGATCTCCCTCGAGCACCTTTCTGAGACTGACAGCCACCACCTTCTGCTGTTTTATCAGCTAGAATCGAGTCACCAGGAGCCGCCCTCACTGCACAGCGGAGGGGATCCTAGCACATCTTAGGACTCTGCCACCACCCAGTGGTTGTGATTTCTAAACCCCTGACGGTGATGCCAAAGACGTCATGTGTTCCCAGGCCTGGAAAATCGTGTTTAAGAAGTGAATTCCTTTGCATGTGCTCACTGGCCATTTGTGGTTCTGCCGAGAAGCTTCTTTTCATTTCAGCTGCCCACTTCTTGATAGGGTTGTTTACTTTAGGGGGCTTTATATTTTTTCAGTAATCCTTATTGGAAGTGTTGTTGGGGAAGATCTTTTCCCACTCTGTGGGTCGTCTCTACACGTTGCTGTTTCGTTTGCTGTGCAAATACTTGTTACTTTACTGTAGTCCCATGTGTTGGTTCGTACTGAGATTTCTTGTGCAGTTGGTGATCTGTTC